>JBBPSB010000731.1:0-12020 GCA_038093375.1 Xerocomus brunneocitrinus
AATCATGAATCCCACAATAGTCGAGGTTGACGAACTTGACGATACCCAAAGAGGAGAACAAGGATTTGGATCCACAGAAGGATTCCATTTCGTCCGATCATTCAAGACGGAAAAGGAAATTCTGATGGACATTCAAATCACGTCTCAAGAAAACAAAAACTATGTTCCGCTCAAAGCTTTACTCGACAGCGGAGCAAACGAAATATTCATTGACAGACGATGGTGTCAAAAGAATAATCTTCCGCTACGACCACTAAGAAGAGCAGTAGCCGTATACAACGTCGATGGAACCCGAAATTCAGCAGGTGATATCACGCATGCAGCGGACATCATTCTGGAGTATCAAGGACATCGTGAACAAATCACAGCCGAAGTAACCGACTTAGGCAAGAACCAAATGATACTAGGCTACACATGGCTACAACGCCATAATCCTAACATCGACTGGTTTAAAGGAAAAGTTACACTCAACAAATGTCCTCTTAGCTGTCAACATCTACAAGACAAAGGAGGCTTTGTGAAAGATATAGACGCAGAGGAACAAGAAAATGCGTGGGAACAGCATTTAGTCCGAGCAGCAAATGACAAACCGGTAAAAATTGTCAAGACTGCCGCAGAACTTGTACCAAAGGAATTTCACAAGTATCTCAAAGTATTCACGGAAAAAGATGCAGAAAGAATGCCGATTCGAAAACCTTGGGATCACGCTATCGATCTGAAAGACGATTTCAAACCCAAGAAAGGAAGAATCATCCCTCTTTCTCCCGATGAGCAAAAAGAAGTAACAGAATATTTGGATGAACAATTACGCAAGGGTTACATTCGACCATCCAAATCCCCGCAAACTTCCCCTATATTCTTTATCCCAAAGAAGGATGGTAAGAAGCGCATGGTAACCGATTATCGGTACCTAAACGAATACACCATCAAAAACAACTATCCGCTACCTCTGATATCACAACTTGTGGATCAACTCAAAGGAGCTAAGTTGTTCACCAAGATAGATCTCCGTTGGGGATACAATAATGTTCGCATCAAAGAAGGCGACGAATGGAAAGGAGCATTCGTATGCTTCAAAGGTGCTTACGAACCCCTAGTCATGTTCTTTGGAATGTGCAATTCCCCAGCAACCTTCCAAGCAATGATGAACGAGATTTTCGCGGATCTAATATGGTGGGTGATCATCTACATCGACGACATCATGATCTTCACCAAAACCGACGACGAATCTGAACATAAGAAGATCGTGCTTGAAGTCATGAAACGACTTGAAGAAAATGATTTATTTGCCAGACCGGAAAAGTGCACTTTCTGTGTCAAAGAAATAGAATTCCTCGGAATGGTAGTATCCGACAAAGGAATTAAAATGGAAGATAAGAAGGTACAAGCCATCGTTCAATGGCCTGAACCTACTACAGTCAAAGGAGTTCGAAGTTTCCTAGGACTCGCCAACTTCTACCGAAGATTTATTGAAGGCTATGCTCAGATTGCAAGACCACTCAACGATCTTACCAAGAAAGATCAACCTTTTGTATGGGAAGAATCCCAACAGAAAGCGTTTGACACTTTAAAGTCAAAATTCACTACAGCACCAATACTGGCATACCCCGATGATGAATGTCAGTTTAGGTTAGAAACTGATGCATCAGACTTCGCAACAGGAGCCGTTCTGTCTATGTACAAAGAAGAAGATGGGAAATGGCATCCAGTTGCATTCTCATCTCATTCAATGTCACCAGAAGAACGAAATTATCCTATCGCCGACAAAGAAATGCTGAGTGTCATTAGATCCCTTGAGATATGGAGACACTATCTTGAAGGAGCTAAAAAGCAATTTGAAATCTGGAACGATCATGCAAACCTTCAATGGTTCATGAAAAGCCAAAACCTTTCTAGACGACAAGCTAGATGGGCTCAATACCTATCTAGGTTTGATTTCAAGTGGCTTCACAAAGCAGGATCTTCGATGGGAAAAGCAGATGCTTTATCGCGCAGAGAAGATCACGCGACCGGAATGGACACTGATAACCAGGGAGTGACTATTATCCCTGCAGATCGAATTCATTCCACCATCAAAGTAACAGACGACGGAGATACAATTCTCACATGGATAAAGGAAGAAACATCTAAAATGTCTCGGACCAAGATTCACAATCTATGCGAAAAAGACAATGCATGTGAATCTGATCAAGGTCTGATAATCAAAGGTGCAAAGATCTATATCCCTGATGAGATCACATTGCAAATGGAAGTCATTCGACTTCATCACGATACGCCAGTAGCAGGACATCCAGGCTACGACAAAACTCTCGAACTCATACGCAGACAATACTATTGGCCTGGTATGAATGGACAAATCAAGGACTATGTCTCTAGGTGCGACAGATGCGCACGATTCAAAGGAACGAACAAGAGTCCAGCAGGAAAGCTATCACCATTGGAAGTACCAGACAAACCATGGGAAGATATTTCCGCTGACTTTACCACCGATTTACCTCTTTCAAACGGATACAACTCAATTCTAGTCGTCGTAGACCGGTTTTCAAAGGAGGCAGAGTTTATTCCATGCAACAAAACAGTGACGGCAATGGACACCGCCAAACTTTACATGAATCACGTGTGGATCAACCACGGATTACCTAGGAGCATTGTTTCAGATCGAGGACCGCAGTTCGCTTCACAAGTCATGCAAAGCCTTTGCAAGAGATTAGGGATTAAGCCCAAACTATCCACTGCTCATCATCCACAAACAGATGGACAAACGGAACGAGTGAACAGAGACTTGCAACAGTATCTTCGACTGTTTGCTGCAGAAAAACAAGAGCAATGGACCGACTGGTTAGCATTGGCTCAGTTTTCGCATAACAATGCGGAACATTCAGCAACAAAGAAGTCTCCTTTTGAACTCACTCGAACCTATGTGCCTCGAATGGGGGTTGAACCCGGAGTAACTAAAGCTCCAGCAGCGGATGAGTTGGCTAATCAGATCCAACAAAACATTGACGAAGCAAAAGTCAATATGAAAAAGGCTCAAGAGCGAATGTCAGTACAAGCTGATAAACATCGATCTGATGCACCCTCCTCTTCTGTGGGAGATCTTGTTTGGCTAGCAACAGACAATTTGCGCCTTCCGCGATTGTCACGAAAGCTGTCCGAAAAATGGTTAGGACCATATACCATCACAAAAGTGCTCAACAACGCAGTGGAACTTCGTCTTCCCAAGTCAATGAGGATTCACCCTACAGTTAACATATCAAGAGTGAAACCTTACAAAGAACGACTTCCTGGACAACCGGTTACAACGCCGGGACCGGTCAATGTTACGGAAGATCGTGAAGAAGAATACGAAGTTGACTACTTGGTTGATTCGCGCTTAAAACGAAACAAAATGGAATATCTAGTCCATTGGAAGGGTTACGAAGAAGACGATCGAACATGGGAACCTGTCGCAAACCTTTCACATTCAAAGGATGTGATCCAGGATTTCCATAAAGCTAAGCCATCTGCACCTCGGAAGTTACGAATGGCTCAAGCAGATTTCGATTCGTTGTTCAAACCGTACGAGAATGTCACGGATGCACCTGCACCTTTCAATCGCCTGGAAGTCGATTCTTAGAAGGGGGGTAGTGTTACGAACGGTACTATTCTCACATCTTATCTCATCTTTCATCTTATCTTTTGATCTTATCTTTCATTAGTAACTCATGATGACTCATGCTGGAGTCACATCGAGTCACTATAACACACGCACACGCTGAGTCATTCACCGTCACAGCCTTCTATTCATATCCGTGCTGTGCCGGGTAACTATTTTCCCTATCATGATAACGGACCTTATCCGTACCCTTGACCCTTGATTCCTCGGAGTCCGCTCCATCGGATCTTAGAAGCGCACAGCCTAGCACGGCCTTCAAGGCACTGATGCTGCGGTTGCTGCGGATACCAGTGCAAACCTGTGTCACACAGTCATGATGACTCGTCCCTAGTCATAGTGACTCGTCAGGGTATAGGGTTACTATATTTACGATACGATCGGTCAGATCTAGTACAAACAGATGTACATACCATGGTAGTATATAAAGGCCCAAGAGCCGACCAGAGAACTCCAGTCAAGTTCTCTTGGATTATCCCCTCGAAACTTGTCCCATCCCCTCTCCTCTCTTTTGAGCACTTGAGGACTGTCTCCTGACCGGGGCTGGTTATTAGAGTTGCTTCATGAGAACTTGACTTATCTTTCTACTCCCCGTCAACGGACTCGGAGGATCTCTAGTTGAGCCAACGGGCCACTACAATGCGCTCAACGACGATACATGTGTTATGTCTTCGACACCCAAGAGATCTCAGACACTACGAGTATGCGACCATCCTTTTGGAGTAACGTACTCACACGCTTACACAAAGTATTGAGTGTCCGACACCTTACTAACACATTTACAGCAAGAGAGACCCTCGGCCATCGCACTAGGCTACGGAGCGGAGGCAGACGCTTTGCTAGAAGTCCTTTTTCAGGACTTAGCAAGACTCGAAGCAGGCTTAGACCGCTTTCAGAACTTTGTGGAAGATCGAATCCAAGGATCTCACCACCATTCGACATCGGCTTCGGTAAGAGACCTAGCCACCCCACCTCCAAACCCGGAAGAGTGCGTCAACGACTTTATCGGGCTGCTTATCTCACCTGGTATCGTTAGAGAGTTTCTTCCTGACGCTATACAGGAAGGCTTTACGAGACTGAACGAGAAGCAGGTTTGAGAATCCGAGCGTGGTTACACGAGATTCCCCCGCTTCCAGTAGTACAAGACCAAGGTCGCTTTGACCAAGGTACCCCATCCGCTTCAAGGGAATCCTCACCGGATCCTTTGTTCACACCCCGACCTCTGTTGGCAGTTCCAGAGCGAGTCATCGCCAGTCCTGTTAGACATGCTCGAGTTCGCAGAGAACCATTGATATACCGCCGTAGACTGGTTCGAACCGAGTATTCGTACCGTGACGCGTACCTCAGATCCAAGGAGGACTTAGCTGTACAAAAGAAGTTTCCTTTCTTTTGAATGGGTATTGTAGTATCCATTACTTTTCTATCTTGTATAACAGCAATTTTCCTGACTGTCTGGAGTGTACCTCGACGAAAGAACATAAGGTTCACCGCGGGATATGCCAACAAGTCTCTTTACTTTGCCATCTCTGAGATTGACTGGAAAGCAAATCAGAACGCCTGGGAAAGAAAACCATACAACAACGACGGTTGGGCTGAAGTCGAAGAAGTCGACACCAGTAGCTCGGAACCCGAATTCTCCATCCCTGAGTGGTACCAGTGGTTACGAAACCGCCTCCATTCTGAGAGACTGAGAGAACTTGCGATTAACATTTTCGCAGACCATTTGAACGTTGCACTCTCGGTATCTGAATCCGAAAGGGAGAATCTTGAGATTGACAACCTTGCCACTGGAGGAGAACCCTTCCAAGCACCAGCCGGAGCTAACTGGTATAATGGACCGACACCTTTCGGTTTACCTCAAGCAGCACAAGTAGTAGCTGAGGAATATATCCCAGTTCCTCCACCGCCGACGTTGGCAACACCAGAGCTGACA
Source organism: Xerocomus brunneocitrinus (assembly GCA_038093375.1). Lineage (NCBI taxonomy): Eukaryota > Fungi > Basidiomycota > Agaricomycetes > Boletales > Boletaceae > Xerocomus > Xerocomus brunneocitrinus. The sequence continues at coordinate 5,586 of JBBPSB010000731.1, forward strand.
GATTCAGACTCTGAATGAACTACGAGTTTGCGTTTTTGATAATCGCAACTGTACTTTCCCTACTCGCTTTTGACCAAATCGCAGAGACTACGAAGCAAGAAGAAAATCCCGAAAACCCTTTTCTTACCCCAGTAAGCAGAGTCGCTACTGAGATAGAATCAGATTCGGACGAAGAGATCATACCGACACCCGTTGAACCTAAGGAACCCCCACGGTATCAACCTATTACAACCAAGCCCTCTATCGGATTTCCGGTAAAGAGAAACTAAGATGGCAGCCAATGTATCCCAAGCAGAATGGGAACAGTTTATGGCCGCATACCAGACATTGGCAGCAGGACAAGCCAACATGGCAGCAATCCAAGAAGCACAAAGCGCTAGTCTTGCAGCTATAGAAATGCAAAGAAATCAACTAGCCGAAGCTCTAGGAAGAGCTAACAACACACTCAGAGAAACCCGAGAAAAGGCTGACGAATCAGACCAAAGAACTCGCGCCATTCTCGAAACTCATCAATGGGCTGAAATGACTGGAACCATGAAAGGGTCAGAAAGGAACGAACCCTTAGGTGAAACCAGAGTAGAACTCTTTTCAGACCCAGGAACCTACAACGGATCCCCGCCACTTTCGATGACTGGTGGATCAAGATGAAAGCATGGTTCGACTGTAACCAGTGACAGTTCGCGGTTAAAGAATTCGACCCAATCCTCGACATGCATGTTTGGGAACCTAATCCCAAACCATGAGCTTATGCCATCTTGTCCCGATTGAAAGGACAAAAAGGAGTTTTCTTTGCAGAAAGACAACTTCGAGATCTCGATGAAGGAACATCAGACCTAACCTCTTGGCGAAGGATCCAAAGCGAGATTGAAGGACTGTTCCAACCAGTACACCAACAAGACTAGGCAAAGAAACAACTCCAAGAGTATAAGCAAGGAAAGTCGTCCATTGACGGATACATCAATAAATGGATGTCCTTATACTCTAAAGCCGGACTAGGCAATGAGTCAGGAGTTTGGAATCTCGAGAACGGAGTACGAGATGACGTTCGTGCCAAACTCTTTGAAGGACGACGAAAGAAAACTGTCAACGACACATTGGCAGAAATACAGGAGATTGGTCGACAAATCGAGTCATACCACATGTTTACTCGACAATCGACAACGTCCACAGATGACCAGGAAAAGAAACCCTGGAAACAGCGAACAAATGTTCAAGCAGCACAAAAGCAACAGAATGGTTGTTTCAACTGCGGAAGCAAAGAACATATGGCTAGGAATTGTCCAAAGCCAAAGAACTCATGCAACGAGTGCAAATTCCTTGGAGGAAATCACAAGGAATCGTGTAGTCGCAAGAAAAAGATTCGAGCAACAGAAACAGTGGAAACGCCTTCCACTAGTAACATCAAAGAGATCACGAATGGGCGAAACCCTCTTGATCAACTCCGAGGTATGGAGTATGAAGAAATGAAAGCCCATTTCTGGGACCTCAAAGAGACTTTGGGAAAAGTCAAAACAGATTGAACAAACAGGGTGTTCGATCTGTAACTAACACATCTCATAGTACTTATTCTGAAAGCAAAGGGGCGTCTTCAAACGAAGCACGGCAGGCTAGACCTGTGCTTAATTCCCCTGAGCAAAATAAGAAAACCCCTGTCAAGGAACTAGAAACAACTAACACGCTAAAGGTAAAGTTATTAGCAGAAAATGCAAAACTACCCCTACACGGATCAGATAGAGCAGCTGGATACGATCTACACACAGCTGAAACAAAGGTAGTTCCATCATGAGGAAAAATGCTGATCGATACCAAGGTCGCTATAGCACTTCCTAAAGGAACTTACGGACACATTGCACCAAGAAGCGGACTTGCCGCAAAACGTATGATTAATGTCGGAGCAGGAGTAATCGACGAAGACTATCGCGGTTCACTCAAAGTACTCCTATTCAATCATGGAGATCAAGACTACGTTGTCGAAGAAGGTTCATGCATGGCCCAACTAATTGTGGAAAGAATTATGAATCCCACAATAGTTGAGGTTGACGAACTTGACGATACCCAAAGAGGAGAACAAGGATTTGGATCCACAGAAGGATTCCATTTCGTCCGATCATTCAAGACGGAAAAGGAAATTCTGATGAACATCCAAATCACGTCACAAGAGAACAAAAATTATGTACCACTCAAAGCTTTACTCAACAGCGGAGCAAACGAAATATTCATTGACAGACTATGGTGTCAAAAGAATAAACTTCCCCTACGACCACTAAGACGAGCAGTAGCCATCTATAATGTGGACGGAACGCGAAACTCAGCAGGAGATATCACGCATGCAGCAGATATCATCCTAGAGTATCAAGGACATCGTGAGCAGATCACAGCTGAAGTGACTGACTTAGGAAAAAATCAAATGATACTGGGTTACACATGGCTGCAACGTCATAACCCTACCATTGATTGGTCCAAAGGAAAGGTAACGCTTAACAAGTGTCCTCCAAGTTGTCAACATCTTCAAGACAAAGAAGGACATATACGCGTTGCAGAAGAAGAAGAACGAGAGCATGCCTGGGAAGAATACTTCACCAGGGCCACAACAGACAAACCAACAAAGGTTGTCAAGACAGCAGCAGAACTTGTGCCAAAAGAATTCCACAAGTATCTGAAAGTATTCACGGAGAAGAATGCGGAACGAATGCCAATTCGAAAACCTTGGGATCATGCCATAGAGCTAAAGGATGACTTCAAACCAAAGAAAGGAAGAATCATCCCTTTATCCCCAGATGAACAACTAGAGGTAACAGAATATTTGGACGAACAATTACGCAAAGGCTACATCAGGCCGTCCAAATCTCCTCAAACCTCCCCAATATTCTTTATCCCGAAGAAGGATGGAAAGAAACGTATGGTAACCGACTATCGGTACTTAAACGAATACACCATCAAAAACAGCTATCCGCTACCATTGATATCTCAACTCGTGGATCAACTTAAAGGAGCAAAGTTGTTTACCAAGATAGATCTCCGATGGGGTTACAACAACGTACGCATCAAAGAAGGCGACGAATGGAAAGGAGCCTTCGTATGCTTTAAAGGAGCCTACGAACCATTGGTCATGTTCTTCGGAATGTGCAATTCGCCAGCTACCTTTCAAGCAATGATGAATGAAATCTTCGCAGATATGTCGTGGTGGGTGATTGTCTATATAGACGACATCATGATTTTCACCAAGACGGACGACAAAGAAGAACACAAAGTCATAGTCCTAGAAGTCATGAAACGACTCGAGGACAACGACTTATTTGCCAGACCAGAAAAATGCACTTTCTGTGTCAAAGAAATAGAATTCCTCGGAACGGTAGTATCCGACAAAGGAATTAAGATGGAAGACAAGAAGGTACAAGCCATCGTTCAATGGCCCGTACCTACTACAGTCAAAGGAGTACGAAGTTTCTTAGGACTCACCAACTTCTACAGAAGATTTATTGAAGGCTACGCTCAGATTGCGAGACCTCTCAATGATCTTACCAAGAAAGATCAACCTTTTGTATAGGGAGAATCCCAACAAAAAGCGTTTGACATTCTAAAATCGAAATTCACTACAGCACCGATATTGGCATACCCCGATGATGAATGCCAATTCAGGTTGGAAACTGACGCTTCGGACTTCGCTACAGGAGCTGTTCTATCAATGTACAAAGAAGAAGATGAGAAATGGCATCCAGTCACATTCTCATCCCATTCAATGTCACCGGAAGAACACAACTACCCTATTGCTGATAAAGAGATGTTGAGTGTCATCAGATCTTTGGAGATATGGCGACACTATCTCGAAGGAGCTAAGAAACAGTTCAAAGTTTGGAACGATCATGCAAACCTTCAATGGTTCATGAAGAGCCAAAATCTTTCTAGACGACAAGCTAGATGGGCTCAATACCTATCAAGGTTCGATTTCAAATGGCTTCACAAAGCGGGGTCTTCTATGGGAAAAGCTGATGCTTTGTCTCGAAGAGAAGACCATGCTACTGGAATGAACACCGACAATCAGGGAGTAACTGTCATACCTGTCGACCGAATTCATTCCACAGTCAAAGGAACAGATGACGGAGATACACTCCTTTCGAGGATAAAGGAAGAAACATCTAAGATGTCAAAAACGGAGATTTACGCCATGTGCGAAAAAGATGACGCATGTGAATCTGCTCAAGGTCTGATCATCAAAGGTGCAAAGATCTATATCCCGGAGGATGCAGCACTAAGGATGGAAGTCATGCGGCTTCACCACGATACGCCAGTAGCCGGACATGCCGGTTACGACAAAACTTTAGAACTCATACGCAGGCAATACTATTGGCCAGCTATGAATGGACAGATCAAAGATTATGTTTCACGATGCGACAGATGCGCACAGTTCAAAGGAACAAACAAGAGCCCAGCAGGAAAACTATCACCATTGGAAGTCCCTGACAAACCATGGGAAGATATCTCTGCTGACTTCACCACCGATCTACCCCTTTCAAACGGATACGACTCAATCCTAGTCGTCGTAGACCGATTCTCAAAGGAAGTAGAGTTTATTCCATGCAACAAAACAGTGACGGCAATGGACACTGCCAAACTCTACATGAACCACGTGTGGATTAACCATGGATTGCCACGGAGCATTGTTTCAGATTGAGGACCACAATTCGCTTCTCAAGTCATGCAAAGCCTTTGCAAGAGATTAGGGATTAAGCCCAAACTATCCACCGCTCATCATCCACAAACAGATGGACAAACGGAACGAGTGAACAGAGACTTACAACAGTACCTCAGACTGTTTGCTGCAGAAAAACAAGAACAGTGGACCGATTGGTTAGCTATGGCCCAGTTCTCACACAATAATGCAGAACATTCAGCAACAAGGCAGTCTCCTTTTGAGCTCACTCGAACTTATTCACCTCGAATGGGGGTTGAACCAGGAGCGACTAAGGCTCCAGCGGCGGATGAGTTAGCTAATCAAATCAAACAATATATTGATGAAGCAAAAGTCAATATGAAAAGGGCTCAAGAGCGAATGTCAGCACAAGCCGATAAGCATAGATCTGAAGCACCCTCCTATTCCATGGGAGATCTTGTTTGGTTAGCAACGGACAATTTGTGCCTTCCACGATTGTCACGAAAGCTGTCTGAAAAATAGTTAGGACCATATGCCATCACAAAAGTGCTCAACAATGCAGTCGAGCTTCGACTTCCCAAATCAATGAGGATTCACCCTATGGTTAACATATCGAGAGTGAAGCCGTACAAAGAGCGACTTCCTGGACAACCGGTCACAGCTCCAGGACTGGCTAATGTTACCGAAGATCATGAGAAAGAATATGAAGTCGACTACATAGTTGATTCCCGCATGAAGCGAAACAAGATGGAATATCTTGTCCATTGGAAGGGCTACGAAGAGGACGATCGCACGTGGGAACCCGCATCCAACCTTTTACATTCGAAGGATGTGATTCAGGATTTCCATAAAGCTAAGCCATCTGCACCTCGAAAGTTGAGGATGGCTCAAGCGGACTTTCTTTCTTTGTTCAAACCTTATGAGAATGTAACAGATGCGCCTGCGCCTTTCAATCACCTGGAAGTCGATTCCTAGAAGGGGGATAGTGTTACGAACGGTACTCTTTTAACATCTTATCTCATCTTTCATCTTATCTTTTGATCTTATCATTCATTAGTAACTCATGATGACTCACTCTTGAGTCACATCAAGTCACTATGACGCATGCACACATCGAGTCATTCACCGTCACAGCCTTCTATTCATATCCGTGTTGTGCCGGGTAACTATTCTTCCTATCATGATAACGGACCTTATCCGTACCCTTGACCCTTGACTCCTCGGAGTCCGGTCCATCAGATCTCAAGAAGCGCACAGCTTAGCATGGCCTTCAAGGCACTGATGCTGCGGTTGCTGCGGATACCGGTGCAAACCTGTGTCACACAGCCATGATGACTCGTCCCTAGTCATAGTGACTCGTCAGGGTATAGGGTTACTATATTTACGATACAATCAGTCAGATCTAGTACAAACAGATGTACATACCATGATAGTATATAAAGGCCCAATGTCATATCCATAAATTCGCCAAGTCCAACTCCGGACCTCCGGACCAAACTCCTCGCCAACTCCAGAGCGTTCTCGCCCAAGACGTAGTCGCGGGCGATCGGACTTGTATATCCGGCACTCTATCCTCTTTAACACTTCTCCATTTCATTCTTACGCTAGACTACATCTAGTTACGCTACGCAGTTACACAGTCTTCCATAGTACTTACTCCGGACCTGACCTGCGGACTGCGCTTCCGCTCACTCTACGATACCCCGGACTCCATATATAAACCCTAACTACTTGTCGTAGTTAATCAGTTCGAATATCGACTTGATTAAACTCCTGTCACTCTC
>JBBPSB010000732.1:0-12016 GCA_038093375.1 Xerocomus brunneocitrinus
CATATATATGGCTCGGCCATTTGTTTGGTCCGGTTTGCCATGGGGTGCAAGAGGTGGAGAATGTCCACTAAATCGCGTTTTTGGCATTTTTAGACTGAGAGCAATTTTGGATGTTTTTTTGGTACACTTTTACTACACTTTTTTGGTACACTTTTCTAGTAGACTTTTACCACACATTTTGGTAGACTTTGACTACACTTTTTTGGTACACTTTTCTGGTAAGACTTTTAGTACACTTTTTTAGTACACTTTTTGGTACACTCTTGGTACACTCTTACTACACTTTTTTAGTACACTTTTTTAGTACACTTTTAGTACACTTTGTTGGTACATGTTTTTGGTACACTTTTACTACACTTTTTTGGTACACTTTTACTACACTTTTAATCAGGGTGCTTATCAAGGTTAGGATCCATTATCAAGGTTAGATCAGGTTAGGATTATCAGTGTTAGGATTACCAAGGTTAGTATTTAATCAAGATTAGGATCTTTAGCTAGAGTTTTGTAGATTTTGTGGCTCTGTGGCTTTGTGGCTCTGTGTTGTCCTGTAGTATCCTGTAGTGCCCTGTATGTTTGGAGTACTGTATACTTTGTGGTCCTGTAGTGTCCTGTAGGTCTTGTGCTGCGCTGTGGATATTGTGACACTGTAGATGTGGGACAATGTGTGGCTGTGGATCACTGTGACTATACTGTAAATTCATGTATGGCTGTAATTTCTGTAGCTAAATCCATGATTTGCTGATATAGGTGTGTCTGTCGTTGCGCATTTGCGATGTCCATGCTGACTCGCCTCGTCTTCTGCTAGCGGTCGTGTTTCGACTTGTCTCGAGTCACAGCGTGTGCCACTCGTTGCACCGTCCTTCCAGCACCTTCCTACACCGTATCCAACTCCATCCACATCATTCCGACACTCCCAAACGCTTCCGACACATTCCAACTTGATCCGCTCGCCCAACTGGCCTAGTGGCCCTGGACTTTGACTCCACGCGCTCAGATCCACCTGGTGCTCGTTCCTGATGTCATCAAGACGTCCCTAGGTGCCATAGATGTCGTGTGGTGTGGCCGTTTCGCCGCTCGGGTTGCCTGGCTCGTCTGGAGCCACTTGAGGTGAGTGCTCCTCCTCCTCTTGCTCTGCCTCTTTCTTGTCGCATTCTGACACTTCTCGCAGGTTCTTCAGCATGTCTCCTGCATCCTCGACACTCCCGACACGTCCGCTTTGCCATCCGGTGTGGTACACTTGTGTTGAGCCATCTCAGGTGAGCATCCTTCGACCTTTCGTTTTAGCTGTTCGTGGGCTTGTCTTGACATGTTCTGCACCGTATTAGGTCGATCCTTGGTGTCCTCGTTGTGTCCCGACACACCCAGCATGTCCGCTTCAACTCCCGGCACGGTCAGCTCGTCTCGAGCTATCTCAGGTGAGGACTCCTCGATCTGTCACTCTGGACCTTTGCTGACTTGTTCTACTGCATTGTGCAGGTCCTTGGGATGGTCTCGAGGGTTGTTGTTGTGTGCTGACACTCCCGACACATCTGCTTCGACGCTGGAGCGTGCGTCTTCAAGACTCGCAAAACCATTCCACTCCTCGCGCTCAGCGTGCGCGACGTCGTGAGGTCGTTCAAGGTGTTCGTCAGGTGGTCTGGGAGGTGTTGGTAGGAGTGAGGATAGCCCTGGTATGTCATTGTTGAGTGGTGGTGATCGCTGACCATTTTTGTCAGCCATCGTTGTCGACCATTTGTGCACCAGTGCGCTTTGCCTCGCCACCTCGTTTGACGCATGATGCACGTCCTGGCCACTCTCCCCCTCGATCCCAATGTCTGGGGGATCACCCTCAACGCCCTCTTCGATTCCCGCACCTACACATTTGCGCATTTCACCTTCGACAATGGTCTCGCCACTGGGCTTGACCTCAGTGTGTGTGGGGTTCATCGAGACATTATGCGCGCTGTCGCATACCCATGCGCTTGCCTCTGCGCTGCCTGGGGTTGGTCCCTGGTTGTCCGCAGCCTCCTCGACCTCGACTGGGACCTCCGTGCACCCATCCGACCGCTTCATCGACACCGTCTTGATGCATTCCACACCCTCTCCCTTGCCTGGCTCTGCTGCATCAGGCAGCTCTGTAGGCTCATCGGGGTGATGGTCAACATCACCCGGCGTGTCTGCAGGGTTTTCTGATGTGCGTGTTGGGTCTTTGTTGTCGTGCGACGTGCTTCGTGCACTCACACTGTTGTTGGTGTTGTCAGGTTCTGGTGCGTGCGTGCGAGAACAGCTCGCCACCACGTTCTGGTGGGTATCAGGGAGCAGCCAGCTCCACCCTTCTCCACAGGATTTCTCGTCTGCAACCTGGTTGACTCCGTCTGCGCTAGCATGCGCATTGTCAACTTCATCTTCATCGCCACAGGACTTCTAGGGCTGTGCGTACATGCGGTCAACATTCTCATCACCGCTCACGTCCAGGCTTTCAGTGTGGGCATCTTGCCCTCTTGCTACCTCAGCTGTTCTGCTCATCTTGTTCACCATTTCGACCTTGTCCATGGCGCGCTCCTCGAGCAGCCATTCCTGTGGGATGTGTGACCCATCCGCTGGCACTTCTCGCTCAGTGCTTGTCGTGTTTGATGTGGGGGTGTCAATGGTTGCGTCGTTGACCTTCTCGACTCGTCTGGGTGCCGACGTGGCTGCACAACATTCCTGGTCATGTGCTCGTTGGCACTGCCTTCTCCATTGGCTGCCATTCTGCTCGACTTCTGGCTCCTCAGGCTTTTTAGACTTCTTTTGTAGATAGTTCCATTGTTCATGAGCCTTCTTGAGTTTTAGCATAGACATAAGAATCAAATCGGGAAGGGAGAAAATGATGGTGGTGCATGCCTGGGCATTGAGCTTGGGAACTGGGTTGACTACAGTGCTGTTGAGGTATTCCTGCAGTCTGCGCGCGTGAATGACCGATTCAATTGCTGCACACCATTCTAGATAATTTTTCCCATCCTCCCAGAGTTTTGGTACACCTATTTTGAGTCGTGTGAGTGAGTGAGCTGGTTCTACTGAGCGTAGGCAGGGCTCATAACCTATTGAATACTCTGTAGGAAATCAGTAAACACTAGTATTAGTTGTGTGTAGCTAGACATACCTGTAGGAACTCAGTAAACACTAGAGAACCTACAGTAGCGAAGGAAATTCTAAGTACACTCTACAATTAAGTAAGCAGTGGCTGTACCAGCACACCAAATATATCCAACACATTCTATACTGATAACCTATAGTCCTACTGTGCTACAGGTAATATATTCAGTTACTGACTACTACAGTCTAACTGAGTCCTACTGTGCTACAAGATGATCCTGATGAGGAAATATCTCACCGACTTCGGCCTCCTACCAAGGGGAAATACCTCACAGTGGTAGATGTCTCAGGTGTTCATTTTGTGAACATAGAATATTGCAAGTGCCCCACCGCCGAACCTCCTCATCTTCAACTTCTGAAGCATGGACTCTTCCCAGTGACCTTGCAAAATCCTTGTACTGCATTTACCTTCGCAGTTATGGATGATTTCCTCCAAGATAATTTAGAATGCAACACCTTGGGGATGAACTATTTCAGCAAGATATGTTGCATTACATCCAGCGTGTTTCCACACAGGGTCCCAATAGGTCCACCATCATTTCGTCAGATGCTGAACTCAACAGACTGTCTGAAGAATCACTATAGGGAGCTGCTCCGAGTTGCGAGACAATGTAGATATCTTAAGCTCCTGAAATGGAACAGATTCGGGCACCATACCGAGCAGCCAAAGTCAGGAGCCTTGGTTTTATTTTGTCTAACATGTCCACAGCCCAGGGTGAATGTAGACCCTGAAGTCTTGGACACCTTGGAGTGAGCCCTATCACATACCTCTCTCCCGACTTATATCTCACATAATTTAACATAGCTGGAAGTACACAAGAACATTTATTATGGATGGAAATTTCAAAGCCGAACATTTGCATGAGAGGCAACCCAAGGATCAGGTTTGGTTGATGGATGGCCTCAGTTACTTTGTGGACAACGCCGAATACAGAGAGTATTTGAAAAACACCCATCACAAGTCAGAGGTGTGCTGATAACAGGCTTCATCTGAATTTCGATTGATTCAGAACCCAAAGCTCTCTACCTGCAATAACCACCAAGCTGTAAATCAAGCCGACACCAGCCAAGGAAAGCTTGATTCCACAGGCATAGGTGCAACTGCCTGTGCTCAACATGGATGCATTCTTCTGGATTCGGTAGTAAATTTCCAGAAGGGGGAAAGGTAAGCTTTGCCCATGATCCCGCAAAACCGAATCTGTGACCCATTTACCAGACAGATGAACATGGACTACTCACTTACCAGGGCCTTGAAGTACAATATGGGAGACATTGTGAGGGTCGTACATTTCTATGACATCAATTGCTCCTATATGAAGCATATGCAGAAGTGAGTCAAAAGCAACCCGAGGGTGACTTTAAGTGATGAACTCGAGATCATTCCAGGAATTGGAATATGACATGTTCATGGACACCGGCCAGAATGCTTCGCTCGCTATGCACCACTATTTATCCAGCTGGATCAATGGTGAGATCATTGAGACCTTGTGGTCTCATCTAAACATTGTCTCAGCATCCACTTGGGGAATGTCGGCTCCTGTTATGCTTGGTCCCGGGTAGGGCGGCAAGCATAGCCTCTGTGAGGGGACGAGGGTTCAAAGGACGTTCAAGGGGGTTTCCACTTGGAACGTAAAGAGACGGTCGAGGGGGTTTCCTACTCGACGGGTTCAAGGGTTCAAGGGACAAGACACCCTTTCAAAGCACAGGCGTAGGCTTTCAAAGAGTCAAGGACGAGGGAAGTCAAAGGGGCTAGATTCGTGTACGATGTAACGGGTACAGAGGAGATCTAAGCTGAAAAGACAGGACAAGTATCGAAGGTATATATACCGTCCTAATGGTTTAGGGCAGGTGTGAGAGATACAAGGTCGAGTCATAAAATGACAAGAAGGGAATGACTCATCGGGGGCCGATGGAGTCATGACTAAGATGAAACGACATATTGAAGCCGATGATGTCGCATGGAGAGTAAGCGGAAGTGACAAAGACAATAGCAAGAAATCAGATGGAGGAAACGACTACCTAGACAAGTGAAGGCCATAGGGCCAGAGACGTGGGATAGGATGGTAGTCGTAAATGAAAGAAATGGTGAGTCCGAAGAAAAGAGTACGAGGAGAAACGAATCGTAACAGCTCCTCATCGTCAAGAACTCCTTGATTTCCAGATGAATGATTCAAATTTTATGAAGATGATCAGGATGGGTAAGGGTTAGTCCCAACTAGGTTTCTCGAGTTCCCTATATCTCCCTCCCAGCCACAGTCCGCAAAAAGAAACACAAGGCAGCCAAGATTTCATTTGCTACTGCTGACATGTCGTTCAATGACTTGAACCTTAAAATCACTGATGGCCAGCGAGCCCAATGGGAGCAAGAAGAAATGTTAGCTTTAAAGGACAGGATCAATGATCCCTCAGCAATGAATATCTTCAAGCTCAGGATCCAAAGAGGTGTGTGATTTAGTTAATTCTTTTACAGTAGGTCATGACTGGTCTGAAGCCCCCAGTGCTCATGCTATGGAGTTGGAAATCCTGGACACAACCTCGGCCAATCCACCCAAGACTGCTGGGATGACCGCCTGGCTCGTGAAAGGTATTCAACTGGAGCTCAGGAAGGCTATTAGCATATTAACCTCCCATGCAACTGAGAAGCAGTGGTTAGGCATCACAAGGAAAACTGAGCAGCTCGGCAGTCAAACAGTAAGCTTCCTGAAACAGTCTTTGGCATTTCTCAGGCCTCATTTTGAGGATGAATTGTTTTTTGGACCCTTGGAGAATGAGGTCCAAGATGAGGACTGCCCATGGATGACCAATACAACTGATGAGGATCTTATGGTGTGTTAACAATGAACGTCCCAATCAGACATGGCTTCCTTTACCTTTCTTGCTAGGCCCCAAGGGATGTTTGTGGCTCAGCATTGAGAGGTTGGCCAACATCAGCAAAACAACCCTCTTCTGGCCAGAGATTCTAGTGCTCCAGTCACCTCCAATAAGGTCCCTAGCTGGCCGGCTCTGTCCAGGCGATTCCAGACCTACTCCAGAATGTCCAGACCTATGCTAGGATGTCCTAGTCCATGACAGTCTAGTTACATTCATGAAAACTAGGCTTCCATAACTTACTTAGTGTTGTTCAAGAATGGAATAGTCTTTGACAGCCTGTATTAGATAGTGTTTAAAAGTCCAGTCCAGTCCAGTCTTTTGCCAAATTTTTAGGCAACTGGCAACTGGACTGGTGGCAACCGGTTGCAACCGGTTTTTTGAAAGACCGGTCTTTTGGCCCCTATCCCGTGGGAACTGTGCTTCTGACTATAGATATGAAATATCCTACTGACTAATGGCTTTCTATGCGTCCCCTGGGCATGTAATTCGGACCACAGCAAGGCTATATATGATTTATTTAAAACTCCATGTCATGTATAGAGCATCAAACTGAAATATAGTCTAATAAAATCAAAATAAATGCTAGAAAATCAGAGAAAATTATGGGAAGTAGTTAATGTGGCCGTGCATCGGTTGCAACCAGTTGGCAACTGCAATCTTTTGCCTGAGAAATCAGGCAACCACAACTGCAGTCCAGTCAAGTCAAGTTGCCAGTCTTTTGAACAGTTGCCAACTGGACTTTGAAACACTATTGGTCAAAACACTATTGGCAAATACCGGAGACCACACTTTGGAGGAGCTCAAGCTTGGGTATCTCCCAGTTTCCCCATGCGCCATGACATATAATGGCCTCTTTGTTGTCATGGAATTCCTGAAGCGCCTGGTCAACCTGATCGAGAGAATGCATTGTGAAAGCTGTGGCCTGAGTGAGGTAGCGAAAGTCTAGAAGTGCAAGGAGGGCAGTAAGGACAGTCCGAGGAACACCGCCAGCCACAACACCTATAAGATAGCGCAGGATGGAATGGTGATCACGGCCTCAACTGAGAGATACACTCATTGAACACCCGATATCCCACAGGAGTTTAGATAAGGGAGAAACGAAAGTCCAGCTTGTCAGTCCCAAGTATGGTGATACACCATTTGACATCATGGTCCCAAGTGAAATGGACAAAATGATGTAGTGCCTCGATGGTGATAAACTCGCATGGCTGAGACAACAACCAGTCCATCCAAACTGGCTCGATGACACCGTTTAACCCCAATAGCTTGATAGCCTTGAGAAAAGCCTTGTAATCATTCAGCAAAACTTTTGAGCAAACAGTGTGGATTGCAGTGAGAGTTTTCTCTGCAGTTTGGGGAGGATGTCGATAAGGATCACCAAAGTTTTTGGATGTAGTGGTGGTAACCAGGGAGGCTTTTGAACCTGTACCTGCTAAAAGACCTTCCTCCAGTGTATCTGCAATCCATGCGGTGATCAGGGTGAAGCAGTAACATAAATTTCCAACAGGATCACTCATCATCACTCCCACCGCCACCACAGTCTTCAAGGGCGTGAGAACAATATTGAGAGCTATATAGGTGTACTTGCCGATTGTGTAATAAGCCACGAATGCGAGAGGTTTTGTGACAAAACTTTGGAACAGGGAGTAGAGCGAGTAGGAGGTATGCATGAAGAGATGCCTTGCTTCGGATGTGTGAGTCGATATTTGCGAGGCTGATGAAGAGTCGATAAGTGACATAGTTTCCGCTCATGATAGATATATTTGTTTTGTCAGAAGCTAAGACTACTCCAAGGAGAGTTGCACCTGGCGGTAACACCTCCTGCGACAGTGTCACTCAACATAACCACAAGTACAAAGACAGACTCACTTGAATTTTCCATGCTCGATCCCCGGACAACCATTCATCATAGATCCAACAGATCCTCGCAGCACAAGTCCAAATCTTCCTTGGAGTGAATGATATATGCGGTGCAAAAAGTGGGTTGCTAAGGAGAGCTTGAAGGCACTCGATTGGATTGCGATAGAAGAGTTGCAGTGGCTCCTTAACAGGAGACTCTGGCTACAATGTTTTGCATAGCCACTGTGGGCCCTGCGGGAGGATTTCTGTGTGACTTCTGAGATCCTGCGCAGAGCGGAATGATAGTCTAGCATTCTTGATCTGTGAGAAGATCAGAAAATGACCTATATCAAGACCGTTCACTTACAATCTCAAGGGACAAACAACTTTCGATGGCCACCATGCTAAGTCAAGAATGTAAAATCCAAGATGCAAAAGCCCATTCTTGCTTCAATGCCCAGGGATAATAAATGTTTTCTCCTCTTTGATCTACATACTGATCTGACCAAAAATTGTCCATGAAAGTCTTCCCACTGGGGAATGCTTCTGTGCATCCCTCGAATTGTTCTACAAATTGTTTGGGGGACGGGGTGTAGCAGGCGGGGAAGGTTGAGATATAAGGGAATTGTGAGGGCTCCAAGCCATGTCTTCCTCGAATTGTTCTACATGTCATTCTGGAGGATGGGGTGTAGTAGGCAGGGAAGGTTGGGATACAGGCAAATCGGGAGGGCTCCACACTTTGTCTTCCATTTCAATGTCTTCATCAGTGGGAGCAAGGCTTTTAGAAAGTACGAAGTTGTGTTCCACACGGAAGAGTGGACCATCCCCATAGCAGGAACCATTGGGCTGATTCATATGTTGCAGGACATTTGTCTCCGTGCAGAATTTTTTACCACAGCGAGGACAGCTGATGGCCTTGGGTCGCCCTGAGGGATTGGTATTACGAGGCATTTATGAAAAGATATCCGTAGGGCCTGACTTAGTGGAGTTGCAGCGATGAGTCCGAAGCGCCGCTAACCAAGTCGTCCAACCGACACAGTCTCTCATGGCCCATCGTCATTCACCATATGAGTCTGACTCGCGCTGAACCGGCTCCACCACGTCCTGCCGTGCCAACACCACCAAGTCCCAGTGTTGGTTCCTCTGAAGATCCTGGGGACAAATTGGACAACATTCTTTTCTTCGCACCTTGCATGGAGAACATGCTGTAGAGACTCGCTCGCCTCTAGGTTTGTAGGGAGCATTTCTGCCATTTTACAGGTCCCTAGCATTGTCCAGACTTCACATTGTCCATCCGTCCCCATCTGTGTCCTTGTCTGTCCACTTCCGTGCGTATCTGTGATTTTGTCTGTGCGTTTCCACTTTTGTCCGTCTATGTAATCTGTTCGTCGCATGGACAGACTTGTTTCCTTCGCATTTTACCCCTTTCCAGTAGTATGACTCGTTGCAGTTCTTTTATTGATCCTCCATAGTTACTGTTAGACTATAAAATCTGTACTTTACATTTTTAAATCTATCTTTCATTCCCCCATCATCTTGCACTCGACTTTCTCGTTTGTTCCCGAGTCTGTGGCTGCATATCGCCAGACTCCATGTCTCTTTTCTCACTCGAGTGACCGGACAACTCAGCAAATCCCTACTCAAGAACCCCTTGGGTCGAAACCCAACTCGCACAACACTTTAATCATTTCTACAACACTTTCTCTGGTATACCAGCAGACGGAATTCAGCACCATACTTTGAAAATATTGCCTTCATGCTTGTATTCCCATGGTGGTGTCTCTCCCCGCTGCACCACGAAGGCCTATCTGCTTTTAGAGGCCGCCCGAAGTGATCAAGAGATTTTTCATATACGAAAGGATCTCGCTTACGAACTTGTTCATAACAACACGATCACCCTGCAACTCAATCGCATATCCCTCGAAACCCACGGAGACTTGCATACTACAGAGGAGTTGGTCAGTCATGTCCGCCTTTCCATCAGAGAGAGTGGCTTCTCCACTGCTCAGAACACGCAATTGAGTACTCCTTCAAGGAGCAAGGGGTAAGTGATGTCTCTCGTGTTATGCAGGACAAGCTGACATAGCATTATAGCTTCTACCCTCGATGTTGTATTGGATTAAAGTGTGATTACATACCAAACTGATGTTACCATGTAGTACAAGATATAACACTACTATGTAACAACTTGCAAATGCTATGACATGCAAAGCTGACATGATGGGTTGCCTTACTAAGCAGTTGGTTGTAGCAGAGTCTAATGTCTAAGTCTGGCAGGGACACTATGGTATCGACAAACACCGATGTGGTGACGAGGGCAGCGGCAGGACGACAACACGTCCCCCCAGTTGTCAACAAGTGCCTGATGTCAAAATCTCCGATAGCTCTGACCTACTCCAGGCACTCTTGTGCAACTCCAGCAATGTGCACTGAACTACCTTCAGGAGTTCAGGAGTTCAGGAGTTTTAGGAGTTCAGGACTTAGGACCTCTGGACCTTCAGAGTTCAGGAGTTCAGGAGTTAGGAGTTTCAGGAGTTCTTTCATTTCATTTCTAAAGTTTTGCTTCTTTGCCGTCGGATACCATCGGAGTTTGCAAGTGTATCTTCGCCCATGGTATAAATATGTTTTTCCATTCTCAAACTTTCCTCAGTCGTTCTTGCACTTCTCTGGGCAGCGATTGAGGTGAGTTCTATTTCCTTTTTCTATTTCTTCATATCTAATAAATGTACTAGTGGGCATCACTGCCTTTTACTTAGTTTTAACACCCGACACCCTTGTTTGCTCTCGCCCCACTTTACCTCACCGTTTACCACCTTGCCCTTGCCCTCTCACTCTCTTGCCCTCCTTGCCCACTGGAGCATACCACACGATGACAACGATGTGATGTGCGCTCTCCACCTCACAAACAGGCAGTCCGCCATGAGCATCCCAACAATTGGTAATGATCCATGGCTTCACGCTCACGTTGTACGCAGAAATCATACCCTTTCACCCACCAGTCCACAGGCGATCATTGACTCCCTCTAGACAAAGCACATCAGACATGCTTACTTTAACCACCTCAACACAAGCTGGTATCCCATCACTTGTTGCAATGTTCCAGATACTGATATATCCGCCTTCATGGCCCAGGTACACATGGTCAAGATGTGTGGTATGTTGTATATCCGAATGATGGGAACTGAATGCCACATCGCCCTCGCCCTCTCACCTGCTCGCCCTCCTTGCCCTCTGGAGCACACCGTGCACTCCCACCTTGCCCTTTGACATGTCACCCTTGCCCTTCACCTGTTCGCCCTCCTCACCCTCTGGAGTACAATGCACAATGCCAACGGTGGGACACGCGCTCTCCACCACCGCCCACAAGTCCACATTACTCCAACAAAGCCATGATGCGACAAGGCCAAGGGTGCAACTGCCACCATGACCGTGACACGGCAAGGATCAAGACGAGAGCGATACCCAGTGCAATGACGATGAGGGGATGAGCACGCCCATGACCAACACCACGATGATGGTGTGGACGCAACAGTGACCCCAATATAGTGACAATGAGGGGACGATGGTGAAGATGAGCATACAACGGAGACCACAACACAATGAGGGCCAGGGCATGATGGTGACCAGGATGACGACGCAACAATGGTGGGGATGTGATGGTGAGAATGATAGGATTAGCGATGTAACTAGGGCGAGGAGCTGAGGGCATGGCTGTGACAACGGCCCTGGCACAACAACGAGGAGAAAATGGTGAGGATGAGGACAGAGACATGATGGTGACGATATGACTATGACTATGACTGTGATGCGATGAGGATGAAGGAGTCGATCACACAACTGTGACCATGACCACAACGCAATGAGGGGATGATGAGGAGGATGCGACCAGAGATGGAATGCGGATCATTGAGCGGATGACAATGGGTTCATTAGTAGTATAATAGTCTATGCACACAGTATACAAAATACAACTTATTTGAGTGGCAGTGGAAGGAAAAAAAAGTGGTATTGTAATTGGCCAGGATTGTGTACCATCTGTGCGGTTTGTGTCACTGTGAGCACTGTGACAATGCTGTACAGCCACTTGTGGGTTTGCCAATGAGTCGTCCCTCCCCCTCCTTCTCCCCCTGCCCCTGCCCATGCCCCCTAGTATCCCCCACCTCCTCTAGTATCCCCACCCCCCTAGTATCCC
>JBBPSB010000733.1:0-11985 GCA_038093375.1 Xerocomus brunneocitrinus
CATACCCGGTGAAAACCCGTACCCGTTTGCGTGGGTACGGGTTTTGGCCGGGTACGGGTACACCTCCGGACACCCAGGGGTATACCCGTGCTATTGCCTAGCGGCGCCTGCCGTTCGGGGATCGGATGGTCCAATGTCGGGACTGTCCTCCGCTTCGGGATCGGAGGGGGTCTCTTTGGGAACCCCTTCCTCATTTGAGTGTTCTTCGTCTGAACCATTGCTGGAGTCGGAGTCACTGTCGGAGTCGGAGGTCACTTTTCGGGTCTTGGGCTTAGGCCGTCTAAGAGGCTTCGGTCGAGGCCTCACTGAGGCTGGGGTGAACTCGGGATCGTTCACATTGAGTTGAAGCCGACCCTCCCAATTCAACCATTTCTTGAATCGGAAGGCATTTTCTCCATGTTGTTCTCTGCGCTGCTGAACATGGAGTAGAAAGTCCCGAGCGTCTTTCTTCAGGAGTTTGCTAGGATCTCTCGGGACTGTCCACCCAAATGGAATGTCTTCAGGGTTGACAATTTCATGGTATGATTGGAAATTGGAGAGTTTAGTGAATGGGACAGTTGCGGTTGGCTTCCCACATGCCTTCCCTCCACGCACACCACCATCAGTCATTGTTCCGAGGTAATATATGCCACTTACTATAATGAGCGGTCATAAATCCTCAGACCAATGACAACATCTCCACCCAATCGGTCGGGTCAAATTCGGGCAACCTGATTGTACCATCCTCCCCGATGACCTTCGGAACATGCTCCTCCCGCTTAACCTTCTTTCGGACAGGAGCCTTAGTTCCTTCTGCAACTGGCTCCGTTTCACTCCCTCTTTCATCGCTCCCATGATCCCCATTCATCGAACCCTCATCGTCTGATCCAAAACATTGCCTTACGTATGGGTCAAAGTGACTCAGTAATTTGTCCTGGGCTTGGAATGGGGGACCATCGGAGATAGCGGGATTGAAATCGTTTCTTCTTAAATGTTTAGTTCACCCCGAGGGCACAGAAGTTCACTTACACAGCAGAAAATATCTCCCCATTCTCCTCTTGCCATCCCGCCAAAATTACCAATCAAACCCCACCCTTCTTCCACATCTCCTCCGCGAAGTGCTTGATGAGAGTGTATATGTTCTTCTTCGTGAATCTGTAGATATATCAGGTTAACATTACATCGGAGTCGGACCATTATCGACTCACCTCTGCCGTGCCTCCCCGGGACTTCCTTTGTTGTTCCACTCCTCTGCTAATTTCTCGGCTTCGGCTGCTTCATCTGAGGATACCATCTCTAAAGCCTCTTTCAGCTTTGGCTGGTACATATCAAGGCGGTACATCCCCTCATTCTCATCCTTTACCATCTGGATTACTTGATCCTTGTAGCGAGTCTCCAGAACTCTCCTTGCAGTCCACTTCCGCCCGAGCTGGAAGACCTTTCTTCCTCTCACTCGGGTCTTGTTTTGCAACCATTTGTGATACACCTACCTCAATGAGTCCACTTGGTTGTCAGACATAGTAATTGACTTACATTGGCCTTATGCCTCCATTCCTCTTTTTTAAGCCCCTTATGACAGCTGAGGGCTTTCAGCTCTTTCTTCAATGTTTTCCATACTGTTGCTCGTTTCTCCTTTTCGGAGTCTTTCTACTCCGACCATCTGGCCTCTAGGAGTTCCACCACCTCCTTCGGAAGGCCCTCGGACTCATTGGGAATGTCCTCTTCATGAGCCATTTGTTCCATTTGTTGCACAAAATCCTCGACCTCCTGCTCCGTCATAGCAGTGTGGGATGGCATGGCATCGGTGGACATAATTGGGAGATATCTTGAGTGTCTCAATTTCCATATTCGCTAACTTGGACACCAGGACTGTCGTTATCCATCTTAGGAAATGATATGTGAGCCACCATCACCGCGGGCCTAAATTCATTTGCCGGAAACAATTGGATGTTCAGTACCTTGTTACCCGATGTCATCATTGACATCAGAAGTTACCCGATAAGCTTCCCTGTGGCGTTCCCAACCCGTAATCCCTTAAATGCCATAACATCGGGAGTTCCACTCACAGAGAATATGCGGCGAAGAAATGAGATTGATATGCAATGGGAAGGGAATGGTAGCCCTCATTCATTCATTGTAGCTTTCAAACATGGCAAAGAATACCTACAAGAGAAGGATACCTCTCCGGCCTGTCACTAGAGTCACATGGAAAATAAAAAAGACAAATAGAGGAGAGAAGGTGGATGTGCTCAGACTTGCATCAAGTGGAACACCAAGACATTCCAAGCAAAATACAACCCCACTTCATCATCCCTCAAGTATTCACACCTCCCACCATCCCGACCTTGCTGAACAAACAAGTTATGATGATTCCATGGCTGACCTGGGGGACATAAGGCCCCTTAGATTACCACAGAAATATGTAGGTCCCTTTATCTACAGCAAATACATTGTTGATCGCATTTCACAACAGACAACTAATGACTACATGCGCGAGTGGGTGAAACATCGGGACGAATTTCTCCACACCCTGCTTGGCATGGAAGCTCCTCCGGACCCCAGGGTATGCATCATTTGTGGCGGGGACGGTGTATATAGGTGCTCCGACTGCTTTCAAGAGCCAGTCTATTGCACACCGTGTGTAAGGAGGCAGCACCTGAGACTTCCTTTCCACAGAGTGGAACAATGGACAGGAAGCTACTTCGAGGAGTCATCACTGGCTTTAGTGAGTAGCCAATCTAGTAGGATACATTGCTTCACCTTAAAGCACTTTCCAGAGTGGTTTCCAATTATTCCTAGGACATGGCGGTCGTCCTTGTCTGACTCCGACTCCGACTTGGACTGACTCTGGTGGAACACAGGACCATGAGGCGGTCGCCCTGGGTGATCCCTGGACCACGGAACAAGATGAATGGGAAGATATGGAAGACGACCATATACCCCTGAGAATTCGTCCCCCTCCCAACTCTGATTTCATGACTATTGTTGATGTGACTGGCATTCATTTCCTCGGGATTCACTATTGTACCTGCCACGGTTCCGATCCTTGTCACCTCCAGCTACTAAAAAGCAAGCTTTACCCGGCGACACTGCAGCGCACAAGAACTGTGTTTACCTTCGGTGTTCTGGATGATTTCATTCGGGACAATCTGGAGTGTGGAACCTCAGGCCTGAACTACTTCAGTAAGTTGAGGAGGGTGACTTCCAATACCTTCCCACATTTGGTCCCGGTCGGTAATTCAATTTGACCGGGAATGTACGCTAAACTTAGGCAGAATTGGTATCGGGAATTGCTCCGAGTCGCTCGTCAGTGGAGACTTTTGAAGCTGATGAAATGGAATGGATTCGGGCATAGATCCCGAGTCCCGAAGAAGGGGGAATTGGTCTTGTTCTGTCCGACTTGTCCTCAACCCGGGGTGAACACAAACCCAACTGAAGAAGAGTTGTCCGAGTAAGTTGTCCGATGTTTCTCACATCTGGGAATATGTTTTGAGTCTCCTAGTTGGAAATTTACCAGGATGGTGGTCATGGATGGCAACTTCAAGGCCGAGCATTTGAAAGAGAAACACCCCGAGGACCAGGTGTGGCTAATGGATGGATTAGGATACATGGTCCGCTGGTCTGAGTATCAAGAGTATCTCTGCTCTACCGATGTCCCTATAGAGGCAGGTCCCGTCCCGATGTCTTTCATATTATGGGGAGTTGATCGGTGTGCCCTAGCGTTCTACCTGCAATAATCATCGGGCTGTCAATCAGGCGAATAGTAGTCGGGGCCATTTGGAAGCAACCGGGATCGGAGCTACGGCGTGCGCTAGGCATGGGTGTTTCATTCCTCATGCTATAGTAGATTTTCAAAAGGGTGAAAGGTGGCAGGACTTCCCAAAATAATGTCTGTCAGCTAAATGTCTTTCAGACAGGCGAACATGGACTAACGTGTTAACCCTCAACATGGGAAACATACATCGGGTCATCAACTTTTATGACATAAACTGTGCATATATGAAGAAGCTTAGATTACGGGTCAGCAATAATTCCCATATCAGCCTGAGGAAAGACTTGGAAATCATTCCCGGGATCGGTATATGGCATGTTCACGGACATCGTCCCGAATGCTATTCTCGGTATGCTCCTTTGTTCATCCCGGGATCGGGCTGGGTGGATGGGGAAATCATCGAAACATTATGGTCCACACTCAATATTGTGTCTGTGTCGGCTCAGGGTATGTCAGCCCCCCATTGTCAGGAGTTGCTTGACTTTCAGATAAATGACTCAAATTTTATGAAAATGATCCGAATGGGTGAGATATATTGGATCCCGACCACATGTCATCGGGGCTAATTTGTCGGCAGCGCGGACACTAGGGAAAAAGCTGAAGGGCGCTCGGGATTCTTCGGCATCAGCATCGGGATTCTTTGGGGACCTGGACTCCGAGATCGGAGACGAAGAAAGGAGCAGATGGGCAGCAATCGAAAAAAGGCCTTGAAAAACCGTGTGAAAGATCCCACAGCCATGGATATATTCGAGCTCAAATTGGCAAAAGGTTGGTCTCATTTAGGGATTTATCAAAAATAAATATTGATGTTCAAACTCACTAGCCCCGAGCATTCGGGCTGTTGAGTTGGATATTCTCCGATCAGGATCGGAGGACACTCCTCTAATGAACGGCTCAGCCACTTGCCTGGCTAAAGGATTGAAATTGGAGGAGTCCCAGATGAACATTCAAAGGGAAATTGAGAAATTGGGAACCAGTTTCACCGAGGAGCAACGACTCACAGTTGCTCGCAGAGTTCACCGATTGTCACAAGATGTCACAAGCTTTTTGTCTGAGGCCCTGAGGTATATCGGGCCACAGGTTCCCGATGACTTGGACTCCTCTGTGGCGAACCAAGCGGAGGATATTGAGGATGAGGACCTCTTAGATCGCATGGATAACGAAAGACCATACAAAGTTATACTTCCCCTCCCTTCATCATTCGGTCCCGAAGCATGTGGGAGGATCAGGATGTTGCCTCTGATGGAGGTAGAGTTGCGGTTAAGACAAGGCCAGGCCAATGATACCTTGCACGAATTGAGGATGGCTCTGGCAGACAAGGCAGTCTTATATCAAACGGAGGTAAGACATTCAAAGAACTATGAACATCGGACTCGGGTATCGGCCAAGGTCTGATCAGTACAAGCTCAGATCAAAAGGCATGTCGCTGTTTACCGAAAATGCAGAAAGGCCATGGTCGTTCTAGGGGTGGATGACACATTACTTGAGAGATACCAGTCTCTGACCGATGACCAATTAAAGGTCGACACTGTCTCTATATCCCCACATGCCCGAGGCCATCGGAATGAATCCTTGGCATGGTTTTGGTCCATGGATATTCTTCGGGACACTGAACGGAGTCAATGGATGTCCGAATGTAAGTGCATCGGTTGGGCGCTCATTATCCATGAGCTCATTGCTTGCTAGTTTACCACATCCATTGGCTCAGAGCGAAGGCTATGCGGGATAGATGGTCAGAAGAAGTTGAACTACTATCTGCCGAGTTCCAATGGACGATCAACTTCTTTGACCAAAGGGCTTCAGACTGGGAGCACCGACAAACCATGAGTATGAACTCAAACAGGGGTGGACATGCTTGTTATGCAGCTAGGCAACAATCGGTATACGCGCGACTCCGAGATCAATGTTGATCAGAGCAGGAGGCATCCCTCAAAGTCTTCAATAATGTTTCCCGTAGCAGTCCGATATTGTAATACCTTAATGGGAAATAAATGAGTCCGGCATGCTCTGAGCCGTCGGCTACAAGGTTTATTCGGGTCAACAAGGGATTGAAAATATCATAAAAGACATGTCGGACACACTTTTCCATTTGTTTTTCCATGTGTCCAGCATCATGATTCCCTCTTCCACGTCTCCCAATGCACAGATTATGCCCATCATGTCCATCTCAACCTTACATATGGTGCTCTTTT
Organism: Xerocomus brunneocitrinus; assembly: GCA_038093375.1. Classification (NCBI taxonomy): domain Eukaryota; kingdom Fungi; phylum Basidiomycota; class Agaricomycetes; order Boletales; family Boletaceae; genus Xerocomus; species Xerocomus brunneocitrinus. The sequence continues at coordinate 5,944 of JBBPSB010000733.1, forward strand.
ATTACGCCTGTCGCATCGAGGCTGCGGGAGTGCATCTTCGGGAAGCTCTTCCCGATAGCTGGCCAAAGAATTGGCACAAGAATATTTGGTGTGATATAGTAAGTGGTGCTTATCAATTCCATCCCGAATGATTGAGCACTCCCTGATAGAGGCACTTCTCGGACATCACCATGATGTCACTATCTCGACAAGACCACTTTGCAATATTGCCAGCGTGTCTCAATGCTTTTTACAATGGGGGCAATCGCCCGTCCAATGTTCGGATCACATTGCAAAGCTTCAGAGACTCGGACTTTCGTATGATGAATGCCATTCCGACACTTCTTCATGGCTGGGAGAGGAGTGAGGACTCTACTGGATGGGGATTCGGATCTCCTTGGTGGGCTGAGGACATTGCGAGATATGGGAGCAGTCAGGACAATTGGCTCCTGAATTCCGTGAGAGATGCAACAGCATTCTTCCAGGTGAGTGATATCCATTAGAGGGAGGACACAGATTGGTCAATGGTAACAGGGGAAATGGCCAGACCGTTCACCCTTCCCTATCCGGCATGGTACCTCACCGCAGCAAGAGGAGGCAGATATGTTGAATCGCCTTCGGACATCAGAGTCGGAGTTAGAGGTCAATCTGGTCAAGATGTTTCAGGAGTGTGAGGTTTTTTTATCATTGGTACAATCGCACCAAAGGTCGGAATGATTATGCAAAATGTTCTATGGTTTGCTGTGTCCTATTCATTTATCGGGTACATGGATCGGAGTGATCGGGGTCGATCAGGTCACACAGGGTAATGTTTCTCTAAGGTTTGCTGTGTTGGAAAATGGATCGGAGTGATCAGGGTCGATCAGGTCACACAGGGGGTTTCAGATTGATTGAACTCACGGTTGCCTTGGCTACCCTGTGTTGCACCTGAATGTAATTTTCCTGCAGACAGGTTGAACACAGCACCCATGTTCAAGCCCCACTGGGCAATGGCCCTGACCGACACATATTCAGCATACATGGTCGGGAGGTTTCGGCACTTGTTGGACCCAAATGTTCCGAGCCCAGACATTCCTCCAGAACCACTGGAATGCATCTGTGAGGCCGATCATCTAGTTGACAAACTGGCCAAGGCATTCCAGAATCGATGTGAGAAATCACATGTTCTGCATACAGTGATAACTAAACTCATTTTCCTAGTGGTTTTGTCAGACATCAACGTGAAAGAGCTAGCCCACCTTCCCCGAGAATCTCCCACCAACGATCCCATCGCAGTAGGCAACTCGGAAACAACAGATGTCGATCTTCGGGACAATTTAATGGAACTCACCCAACCGACCGTCATTGAGGATCGGGATGGAAATATCATTCTGTGGTATATCCCTAACGGTATGAGCGGTCCGAATCAGGTATGCCCATACCTCAATTAATGGACCGAGACTGATGTGGATTCTGCAGCATGTCTTTTGGCAGACGCTCGGAGTTATTCAGAATCCTCTGATGAAAAGCATCGTTAGCAGCTATTCCCGGGCATGGTCCTGGAGAAATTGGGCCGAATTGTTCAGCAAAAATGCCAATTTAAAAGGATGCATCAACCTTTCCCCTGCATGGTATCAGCAAGGTCACTCGGTGAGTTTTATTCAGGATCGGGATCACATCTGTAGCCTCATCAGGAGATGATACAGCGCGCTCCGGAAGTATCTCAACTTCTAAAGGATGCACAAGGAGACAATGGCACCCGAGCGTGGCTCGCTGCAACAAGGGATCATGCTGTGATCCTTGGTGCTGCAATGGCGATAATGCACCCAGAGATGTACCAAAAATCTCGGGAAGCAATGATCCTATTGGGCCGATGGTCCGATGCTCATCCGAACAGGAACAAGAAAGAAATTCTACGAGTCCTGGAGCTGTGGCCAAACATTTTCAGCGTGATATCCGTCATGGTGAATCGGGCTACTCCCTTGCACTTCGACAAGATGGGCCGCCCAGAATTCTTGGACCTCCTAATGACAGTCGGAGAATATGAAGAACTTGACATGGTCGTCCCGACGCTTGGGATGAGGCTACAATATAATCCAGGGACGATTCTAGCTATGTCAGGGCAACTCCTGATGCACGGAGTTGGTGAGGTGAAAGGGAACAGAGGAATCATCTCATTCTATATGAGGGACAACATACATAAAATGGTGGGGATATCCCGATGTGATTATGCTAAAGTCCAGTCATGGATACCCTGAGTAGTTCCCGAATGCCTGTTGTACAATGTTATAGGGATGCTGAACCATTCAGTTATCCAACTCCGATCGGAAGAGGGGGATGGACCACTCAGTATGGAACAGCGAGGAACTGATGTTTGCACACCCGATGGTCATTCAGGTATCCGACTCCGATCAGAAGCGGGGATGGACAACTATATTATGTAATTACATTGTTGTCCATATTTGGTAAACAGCGAGGAACCGATGTTTGGACACCCGATGGTTTCATTTGAAACCCTGCACATTGCCTTCGGTGTCGTTCCACTCACTCCGCTCCACTCACTCTCCTGCACCATCACCATCACCGTATCACCATCGCACTCATGTCTCAAGCCAACTCAACGCAAAATGTCGACCAAATCATGGACCGCCTGGATGTGGTGCAAGACGTGCTTGTGTCAGTTTCAAGGTCTCACCCTACTCTGAGGGCTTCCTGAGTAGCTTGGGAAAGATGGAGCGAGTCATGGCACAGAGCAGAGGTAGGTTCCGGGATTTTCATTGACTTACCGGCTCTTCACAATTGTACAGGCAGAGTATCATTTGGCTTGTTTCGCCGGGATGGAGCTTGGTCTCCGCGTCAGCTTCCCGAGTGATGCCATTGTGCATTGGGCAGATGCTAGTCGAGCGTATTGCACGTGGGTTTGGCGCGAGAGTAGGCCCACACGTCCAGCGATTGTTGTGGCTCCGAACACTCGGGTGAGCCATTCGGATCATACTATTCATCCCTCGATCGAACCAATTTTTAGGGGAGAGTGTTTGCCAGGCGGGGTCGCCGTTGACAACACAAGAGTACTAACCCCATAGTAATTGCAATGTATATACGACTTCTTTAAGCATTATTGCTATTGGGAATGATTGATTACTACACCGTGACATTTCAACTACTCTGAACACCTCCCGACTCAACCAATTAAGTCCATCAGGTTAGCATTGTTAGGGTACTGAGTGAGCCGACTATTGGCCTAATAAATTACAAACTGATCCGATTACCCACCCTGATAACCTCTGCATGGTGATCGGATCACACATCCCGACCACTGGCTTACTTAGTGTCATAGGGATCCAATGTCACCCCGATCACCGGCCCGACTCAACTTAATTATATCGGGATCCCATCCCCCACCCCAACTATCGGCCTACCTGATTGTATCGGGATCCTATCACCTACCCCGACCACCGGCCTACCCGATTATATGTGGATCCATACCTACACCCCGACTATCGGCCTAGCTGATTACATCGGGATCCCCTCACCCACCCCAACCATCGGCCAACCTGGTTACATCGGGATCCTATCACCTACCCCGAACACCGGCCAACATGATTACATCGGGATCCCATCACCTACCCCAACCATCGGCCTACCTGATTGTATCGGGATCCCGTCACCTACCCTGACCACTGGCCTACCCGATTATATGTGGATCCATACCCACACCCCAACTATCGGCCTAGCTGATTACATCAGGATCCCCTCACCCACCCCAACCATCGGCCAACCTGATTGTATCGGGATCCTATCACCTACCCCGACCACAGGCCTACCCGATTATATGTGGATCCATACCCACACCCCAACTATCGGCCAACATGATTACATCGGGATCCCCTCACCCACCCCGAACCACGGCCTAACCGATTATATCTGGATCCATACCCCCACCCCGACTATCGGCCTAGCTGATTACATCGGGATCACATCACCCACCCCGAACACTGGCCTACCTGATTATATCTGGACCCATACCCACCCCCCCACCATCGGCCAACTTGATTACATCGGGATCCTATTACCCTCCCCAACCACTGGCCCACTTGATTACATCGGGATCCAGTCACTCACCCTGAACAATGGCCTACCCGATTAGATCGGGATCCCTGTACTTACCCCGATCACCGGCCGACATGCTTTATTCGGACAATCACCCCATGGATCACCCGATGGCCGACTCGATTATATTAATCACACTACACTACACAACTGATCGGCCCGCTCGATTCCATCCGACTCGTGTTCCCACTCCGGCCAGTCAGATTCCATCGGGTCATTAAACACCATCCCACCCGACCTGCCACTCCGATACACTTAGGAGATTTACACGCTGGGTGTCCGATTCAATCGGGAGTGACTCACCACAGTATGTGACTCGACTGCCCCCTCGTCCTCGTAACCATCTTCTCGTCATCAGCCATGTTGCTATTGTCCTCAGGCCCACACAAATAACGCAGTGTCTTGATACATGGTACCACAGAGGTGCACACTAAGGATAGCGGTCAGTAACCCCCACCACTCGATGACAACATACCAGAGATGCCACCACACATACAAAACCCCCCAGATCCACCTGACAGGTCCCCGTTGTCACCGCGTCTGATGGAGCAGGTGCAGTTGCACACGCATCATCGTTGTTGTGTCTTTGCTGTCGCCTCCCTGTCTCTTTGTTTTCCTCTCATCGTTGTCGCATCGTGGACGTGGATGCGCCCCCATCCTCAATGCATTGTCGTCGTCGTCTCCTCCCTGTCGTTCCCTCGTTGTAGCCATGGCATGCCATGGGTGTGGGACGCCCCCCATCCTCAATGTGTCGTCGTCGTCTCCTCCTTGTTGTTCCCTCGTTGTAGCCATGGATGCCGTGGGTGTTGTCACACATGCGTCGGCATCAGCATCCTTGCAATGTCGTTAGTAGTGGCAGGTCAATGTCGTCCCCTTGTCATGGTGGCGTCTTAGTCGCGGACATCGCGTCCCTGCCCTGGATGCACTGTCATCATCATCCATTGTCCTCATTGCGTCGACCGCGTCCCAATTGGGCCTGGCGATGGCCAGGGTGGTGTAGAGGTGGTGTGGGGTTTGTCAGACGAGCTTCTGAGCTCGTCGAAAACTAGAGGGAACGAGGTAGGTGCATGGTCCGTGTATGGTTATCGTGCCCCATGTCGCATGGTGTGATGCGGTTGACGAAACACTAGGAAAACTCCTAGTGGAGTTAAGCTAGTAGTTACAAGTCAGTCACGCTAATCACTAGTCAGTCACACTAGTGATCAGTAGACGTGATCAGTAACCTTACTGACACGCCTTACTGACACCATTATGTCAGCATCACTAATAATGACTAAGGCACAGTCCAGATATGATCTGGACTGATCTATGCTGTGCATGACATCATCAACTGTGCATCTACTGCGGACTGACTGTGCACGGCTGTGCACGACTGTGCATGGCTGTGCGTTCATCAACAATCATTGTTGATTGATCACATGATGATTCAATCTCCTCTTTATCTTATCGTATAAATACAGCATGTAACGTAAGATGTAATTTAGACTATTTAGTTGATTCAGACACCCGATATCTTATCTGTATTACTCATCCTCTGAATCTACCAATCACTATTTGTCTCCATACCAAGAGACTGCTAGAAGAGTGAGTCTCATCACTCTATATCTATCCCTATCGTTGTACTGCGCACCAAGCGGAAGGTATCCTATACTTCTGTTCGGTTATGAGCCCCGCCTAGAATAATCTGGGCAATGACTACTGTCACTTGATGTCTTCGATGTCCGATTATTCTTCGCAACTGGCAGCCCTTGAGATAGCTACAGAACGAGTCGTTCTGAATGTTGGACGTCTAAAGACAATTGACATCATGCTACAAATGTGTGCATTGCACATACTTGCTGAGGCCAATGGAAACATCGGAGCGACCCACCAGGTCACACCAGCATATCTAATGATGAGGGGGGCAGCAGTCACCGATCCTGTCTTATCATTCAGTACAGGATCAGTATCTGACCGACGATTGATCACAGCTCG
>JBBPSB010000734.1:0-11875 GCA_038093375.1 Xerocomus brunneocitrinus
CAACAAGCTCAGATGGACGGTGAGCACGTGTCGGACGAGGCTCCCGCGCTGCATCGGCGCGACGAGGCAGTCCCGCCAATGGCACCGCACCATCACTTTTTCGTTCCCGCGGACGTTGTGCGCCTGGCGCAGGTGCATGCAGGCGTGTTTCGGGTCGTGCGAGAGCAGGCTACCACAGCTGTGCAGAGGGTTGTGCGGGGAGACCCATTGGCAGGTGAGGTGGGGACTGGTCGCGTCGTCGATGGTCGCGGTGGTGACGGCGGTAGCGAATGAGAATGAGGATGGAAACGGTGATGCCGATGTTACAACAGGGGCAGATGCAGATGCCGGTACGGCGGGTGCAATTGCGGGTATGAATACTGACGCCGATGTGGGTGTAGGAATGGGAATTGGCCCAGGTAGCAAGTCGGGGATGTCGCTCAACAGCTGAGCAAGGAAGTCGTCGCTGAAGAGAGACAAACGCCGTCAGCAATGAACCACTTCAAGGCAATAAGTTAGGAACACGTACAGAGGATCAGGGGTATTCTCATGTTGGTAAGCTTGGTCGTCGTACATGCTCGGAGAAGGTCAGCGCAGGCTCCTAGGAAAGGTGCAGGCGCTCTGGGAGTGAGTGAGGGGCGAGGATGTGATCGCAATGGGTTTTAAAGCATGCGCTAGAACCATGGATTAAACCGAAAAAAACGCTATTCGAAAGTCCAATCGATACGCAGATCCCCGTCACAGATGAGTCGAGCCAACGAAACTCGCACGTGTTGAGTTATCACTCAAAAGGTCAGGATACCAGGAAGATTTGATAACAAACTCGGCAAAGGGCACCAACCAAAACACCCTCTGAACCCTGTTGCTCGATGGAGAATTCATTGTTCCCATACAAGTTTAACCCGAAATCGGCGGATTTTGTGTGTGCGGTCATGGTTATGATGCATCACATGATTGAACAAGTCAGGGGAACCTCCGCTGCTTCTAGCGTTGTCGATGCACTGGCCTTTCAGGAAGCCGTGCTGTAAATCACGCTAGGGTGGAGCCGTGCTGATCTGAACACAATTAGTGGTGAGCAACGGAGACCGCGGCCAACGGCCAGTCCGACCGCGCCGAACAAAGGCGTACGTATCGATATGGGAAGCACGCATCAGAACATACTTGTTCTACCCATCATGGGTCACATACGACATGCACGGCAGATCTGGGGTCGAGATGTCAGCGTACGGCACGAAAAGGGGGAGGCTATGAAATAAAACTTAACGATGAAACGGGTTCATTTCCGTTCCGACGCTAGTACGTGATTCGAGACGAAAAAAGCACGTCTACCTATTCAATTCTCCTTATTCAATTCTCCTCCCCTCTAAAGGAGCGCACACGAGAAGCGAACAATCGCCGCGAGACTAGTGCCGCAGTCATTACTAGTCCTTTTGAGAATCAAGGCTAATCAACCGCACCCTCGACGCTCGAAAGACGAACCTCGGCCACCTATGCAGGGACAATTCACATCCGCGGACACGCCCATCTACACACCGCCCGAGAAGACCGAGTCATGGCTCAAATGGCAAAATACACAAGGCCATCGGTGGAGCACACGGCGACCCTGTATTCACAAAGATCCGAACAACATCCCGTCCTTTTCGGGAATACCTATATCCTTAAAATAGTTGGTCTGAGGCGTGGCGTGAACGGAAGAAACGTTGACGGACGATTGTAACGAGGCTGAATGCTACGGCATGTCGAGGCCCTCTGTGACCCCAGAGGTACATAACATCCATACATACCCGTCGGCGGTTCTACGGATCGATATCTGGGTTAAAAACAGCCTATCGGATTGTGCGACACTTTCGTTGACATCTCCAGAAACGGCCACAAGAAAAGCGTCAACGCACCATTTGAACACGATACGAAGAGAAGTGACGTGGCGTGGAGTGGGAGTGGAATGGAGCCTGGGCCCTCAAAGCTCGTTTGCTAAATCATGTTGCGCTTATCGTGTTCGTGTGACGGGCTTTGCTTTCGTGGGTTGCGAAGTCGGGCATGAGACAATGTCCTTCGCCAGGGATCACATCGGATGTGACATAGCCGCGTGCTGTGTCCGATATGCGGACGTTGCATAGCGTCGTTGCATAGCCATGGTGAGGGCTGCTAAGCCTTGCTGATACGGTCGTCGTCTGAGTACTCAGTGCGAGTCGTTGCGTTTGGGTCTTCCGGGAACTACCGATTCATGATCTAAATGAAATCTTAAAAAATCTTAATCATGCCTGGCGTTTCATACTGTGTATCATTGAATTCTATTGTCAAAGTAACCATCAGCATATTTACTTGCTATAAGTCTCGATTGCGGTACTGCCTGATGATGAAGTACTTGGAGTCGGATCCCGGAAAGCATGGTATATTCAATATCTTGCTTACATAATAATAATAGGGGTTATTTCGCCATCATCCAAATCATGACACCTTCTCTACCACAAGCAGTCGCCTGTATTGGCGACCAACATGTCGATTGACTCCTGGTGCCATCATCTACGGATCCAACCTACTCGATTCATCACAAAAATCGAGATGTGCACGGCCCTCGCTGCAGGCCAAGATGCCTGGTGGCACCCATTAACAAATCTCACCTCCACACACTACTCCGCGTGTTCCTTGTCCCAACCTCCAGTGGTCCGAATGCGTCAGAGAACGTTCTCCTCATTGAACGTGTCCTCTCGACTGAGGGGGCTTACCACTCCGTGACCCCCCTCTCTGAGGCATTCTCACAAGGCCGCTCTTTCTTCCATCCCGAGGTCCATGATCGCATATGCGTCGTCTCAGATGGGCCTTCGACGGCGCTCGCGCACCACCTCCAGGTCGAACGCACCCTTGCGTTCGGAACTGCTGAAAATGATCACGACTTGGGGCCACAGCAACTCACCCTCGCGCAGTTTGCAGAGATTCTTGATTTCGTGAGTCGCATGACCATGCTGATTTGTGCGGGCGGCGACTGCAAGTACCAGTCGCGCTCGTTTGCGTTTACGTGTTTGGCTGCGCTGACGCCGAGCTTGCCGCCCTCGACAAGGACGGCGAGCGAGCGAGCAGAAACTTCCAGTGTAGGTCGGAGTTGTTGGACGATTCAGTGTTCGAGTCGGGCGCAGAGACTTTTTTAGGCCAGATACCGTGGTTGGTCAGGGATCGCGACTCGATGCAAGCAGTGAGTGCATTTTTCTGCGATGCCTCGTACTGTATGAGACTTTCTTTTCGCAGTTGAGATTAGTGAACGCGTTGAAAGTCGAGCCTCGAGAGAGAATGGTAGCAGGACTCTGTCATTGATCAAGTGTGTTGAAAGGTCAGAACTTGTAGTGTTTACTTGCCCTATCGGGTTGTACGTTGTGATGTATCAATAGCAAGGGCCGCCGCTCTGACGCATGTGCTCGGCTGCAGTAATAGTACAAACACCTCCGCTCGTCTGACCTTTACAACTCTCCAATGGCCACCGTCAAACTCGCCACCCTAGCCATCCGAGTAAGTGTAACTCATCATACACACCCCGTCTCACACACGGCCCAGACCATCGCCAAACCCATCTCGGCCCAGCTCAAGAACCAAGCGAAACAGTACGTCTCGCCCCCAGTCACACATTCCACCCGACCTCACCCCGAAAAAGACACGAAACCTTTCGCAACATATGTGTCTCGCTCGCCCAAAAGATGCACACGGCGGAGATATCTCTGCGGACAAACATCCTCGGTGAACCTGCCCGACACAATATTCGGCCCTTGTCCGAGACCAAGTGCGTTCGTCGTGTCCGTCCTACCCATTCATATTCACCACGCGCACACGCAGAGCAATAGAGAATGGCGCCAATACCCTTGCTGAATCTTTCCTCTTTGCCGTCGCCGCCGCCCTCATTCTCGGCGAATCGTACCGCACCTCGTCCAAACAGTCCAGGCGGCGCGACGACGTCGACGACAAGCTCGAGGCTCTCGCGGGTGCTGTCGAGCGGTTACAACAGGCTACAACAGAGGTTGAACGCACGATAGCGAGGTACGGTGAGGATGTCGAGGGTGAGCAGAGGCGGAGGGAGGTATTGGAACGGGTTGTCGAGCGGCTAGTAGGGTTTGCGAGGAGCTATCCAGAAATGAAGACACCACCAAACAACTCAGACACAGAGAAATCGTTATGACTTTGAATATGCTACATACATTGATGAACGTACTGCTAATACGTTACAATATAAGATACCACCCCTCTACATGACCAGACATCCCTCGAAACATTTGTCCATCCAGCCTGGCCGCCCATTCGCTCTCGTACTCTTCGTGCCAGCCCGCCAATTGATCGCACCCCCCACCCGCTTGATCTCGATCGATACCTCCTTGTCGCTCTTGACGGGCACCGCATAAAACCACCGCAATAGCTGCTCGCTCTCATCCAGTTCCACCCGCCCCTCCGACACCTTCACCTCCAGCGCATATCCATCCGTCTCAATCGTCCCCTTGTCCGACGCCATTGACCCCGACATCGTCAGAGGTAGCGTTGCCGACGACCCACTCCTGCTCCGCCCCTCAGGCCCATCCGAATACTCCCCATCGACCTGCTGCTCGCACTCGCGCACCTCCACCGCCTGCTCGACACACCCATCCGACGCGAAATGCACGAGTGGGATAAAAATCTCGGTAGACAGCTCACATTCTCTGTCTTCATCCGCATCCTTGTCCAAACGCGAGCTCCCCCCCTGCTCTTCCTCTTCCTCCAGCTCTATCCGCGGTGCATCCTCGGGCGTGACGCGCACCTTCACCTTCAACGACGCCTTGCCGACATCGAACTCGACATCCACAGGTGTGCCGACGACCCTAACGGGATACGGCCGACAAAACGCGCGCACAGCACGCGCACCGTCGCGAAGGAAACTCAGCAACTCGTAAAACGGCATCTCCCCCATCCCACTTGCGCTCGCATACGGCGACGACGGGACAGGCAGCGTGGCCAATGATGTTCTTGACGTCCATGCTGGCACCAACGACCTCTTCGCCCTAGCACCTGCCTCCGGCCGCCCCCTGCGTGCGTCGTCTGGGCTCCAGATGCTCAAATCTTCATTGTTCCACCCATCTCCCCACATGTGGCTGTTGTCCGGGCAATACGTCCACATCGTATAGCTCAACATGTTCGGACCGTCCGTCGCATTCAAGCTTGCGTCCAGCGCGCGCTCCTGGGTCGCATAGTCGCCGTATCCTTTGCCTGCCGGATCGTACGCCCGCTTATCGTCCAAATCCATCGGCGTGCCAATTTCCCCAATCATAGTGGGGTAGCGGCGACGCCCGTAAGAGGGCTTCTCCTCCCTGCATCCATCCCCATCCCCATCCGCGTCGGCGCCTAGCTGCACACCATCCGCCTTGAGCATGCCCAGCTGGCTCCGAATACTCGCGCGAATTGCGCGCTCCCCGAACCTTGCCGCAAAAACCGGGTTGCTGTACTTGCCCCGAATAAGCCCGAGCGCATCTGCATTGATCAGGTTCCAATGACGTGTGACGAGAGTGAGACCGTCGTAATAGTGCGTCGAGTGGCATGCGCGTCCTTTGAGTAGCGACTCCGGCACCTCGGGAGGAACCGCGAATACGGACGCCTGCACGAAGGCAATTGCGCTCGGGTGGGCTTCCCTGATGCGCGTCACGTAGTTTGTGAGGTGTGGGAGGAAGAAGTCGGTCAGAAACTCTGCGTGCACGCGAGGGACCGAGGTGTGGTAGCGGAAGTAACCGGGCCGATCCAGTCTCCCAGTATCGGTGTCCCACACGCCATGGAGAGCCCATACACACGTTCCCAGCGTCCACTCAGGCGATCGTCTCCAGCCCCACTTGGGATGCACACCGTCTAGTTCGGTGCTGGGATCAGCCCATATACGGACGCCCTTGGGGTCAACCGTCACGGTGCCAGCGCGCCTCGAGCCAAACACCGTAAATGTGTAATTGTCCAGCGTCTGCGCGACACCCATGCCGAGCTTGAATGACTGTAGTGGGGTAGGTAGTGTCCCCTTTTTCAGCGCGCACCCTTGTATAATCGGGTACATGCTCAGATCCTCATAGCCGATGAAGCCCTCGGCGGGTTCGTTCATGCTATCCCAGCCGATAATGACGTCGTCCAATAATCCCCCTGCGTCGCGAATGCGATCGGCGAGCACGCCAAAGGCACGTATGAAATGGTTTTGGAGGTAATCTTGGATGTTGACGCCGTCGATGATGCATTTTGGGGCAAATGTTTTGCCGCCAAAGAAGAGGGTGAACAAGGTTTGGGATGCGAGGCGGCTGTAGTTGGTCGACCAAATCATGCCTGGGAGGGCGGCGGGAACAGGAGTGTCGGATGAGCCCGTGTATTCGCAGTGTACGATAGCAGCTTGAGTTGCCGTGAACGCCTGTGGGTCAATACCACATGCGGGGAGCGTCCAGTAGGGTGCTCCGGAGCCACCCGAGAACCGCGACCACTATGTGCCACGAGTCAGATGCACATGCCAGCACTACAAGGAAAGGGGACATACGGCGTCTTGGTGTGGGTCCAAATAGACCTTGAACCCGTATTCTTTGCATTTGTGGAGCACGCGAATGGTGTAGTCTATGAACGCGTGATCATAGATTCCGCTGGAGGCAACGTGAAAAAGGGATGATAAGCACGTGGAGCAGAGTACTTACGGTCCCTCGTGTTCAAGCGCTTCCCAGGTGACGGGATACCGGAGTACGTTGAAGCCCCACCCCCGGAGGCGGCTGAGATGCGTGTCTGCGGAGCCGTCGTCGAGGTTGAGCGGGCGGGCGAGGAAGGAGTTCCCGCCTGCTTGTGCAGACGACCAGAAATCATCGAGGACGTGGGAGGGCTGGTCAACGGGCGCTTTGGAGGATCCAGACAGGTTGACGCCGCGCAGCAGCACCGTGCGGCCGCTCGCGTCGACAAAGTGACCGCCGAATGTGTGTAGATAGTCCTTTGAGACAGGCTCGCCCGTCGCCGGGCATATTTTAGGTACGTGGGGCATGGGCTCGTCGTCGTCGTGAGTGTGTACGTCCAAGTGACAGTAACAAAGAAAGAAAGGAGAGGCGAACCGGCGCACTGCTCAATAATATTTCGAATCGTACCACATCAAGCTTGCCTAAAATGGAACTCAGACGCGACGCACTGCCAGCCCATGTCGGTACTCGACAAATTAACGAGACAGTGGTCCCTAAGTACATCCATAAACGTCTGAACAGGGCTTGAACTACTCCAGCTAAAGGTCCACCTTGGAGCCGGACCCACCCATTAGTTGTTCAGAACTGTTGGGATTCCGGCAAGTTTCATCTTGACACCAATCTCAAACAGATAATCTAGGCACTGGTCAAACTTGAATGAGCCAACAGATCTCTTCGCAGAATCGTTGTGCACCCACCTCAGTTTGCGTCTTTGCCTTTTCCCAGTCATCGCCTGGCGAGTCGACGTCAGAAGTTGTAGTAAATAAGAACTGCGCCGTGGGGCGTACCCCATACATAGATGCCGTGCCTCCTCACGAGGATAGCTGCGGCTTCCGGGTATTTCCGCATCGCCTCCGCCATGCTGTCCCTCAGATCTTCTTCGTGCGGGGTATTCGCGATGATCGGGACGCGAAGGGTGTCCAAGTAAGACAGTGTGGGGCCATTCCCACCAGTCCGAACACCCTTGATCATCTATGCACACCATCAGACGGGCAAGCCTCTGCGAAGCAAGTGCCTTACCTCCTATACCCGAGCACATTTAATTCCGATCAGTCACCTTGATCAATCGATCACAATCACGATCGCCAAACGACCTCACCTGATGCGAAATCTCAAAGAAGTCGCCCTCCCACAACAACGTCGCCATCACCGCGTTCTGCGAATGCGTATGAATACAGCTCCCCGCATTCCGCAGCTCGAACGCGTTCCAGAACAAGGGTGTACACGCCGACTCCTTCAAGTTCTTCTTCGGACGGCGAAGAAAGATGCGATCGGTGTGTGGCGAGGCGGTCTGTTGGGGGTAGGGCAGAACAAACATGTGCGAGGGTTCGATGCGTTCTTTCTGCACGCCGGAAGGGGCGATGTAGACCTTGTCTCTGATGATGCGAATGAGACGCAGACACCGAAACGGGAGTGCGAGGCTCACCCGACGCGAATGCAGATGCCACCCCCCGTCCCGGTGACCCATCCCAGCCTATAAAACCCAGCACATAGTTCTGGAATGAGATTCGCAGGCTATCCATTCGAGCGTCAGCGAGCTCGTCTGCGAGAACGAAAAAAAACACGTACATGGAGGGGATCTGTAAAGGTTACAAGCGCATCAGCGTCGTTACTGGACATTCTGTTTAAACTGATGAAAAGCCTGATTGCGTTATCAGCCGATTTGAACAAGACGACGTAGAGGGGTCGATTTCCTGTTATATAGAAATCACCCTGTTGTACACTCATACGACTAGTACAGCCGTCCGCTATTCCTACCCTGATTTCTGTCCGAATAACTTTCGAGAGTATATTAGAGCCCTGCTAGGCCTTAGGGTGGTCGATTCGTCATGGGATGGGTCTACGACTTGTTTTCAAACTCCGTTCATACTCGCGAGATCTGATTGAGAGCCATTCACTAGCACTTTCCGTTTGAACACAGAAATTCTGGGGTCTCGAATACATGAAGCATCACCTAGTCTCCAAGTATAAGTATGGAATATCAAGTTCCGTCTGAGGACCGTGCCAGTGCGGGGAAAACTTTCAAACTCGTGAGAAAATTCCTGTCTACTGCCCGGCTGGTAATGATTACAGTAATGACCACCGCCGCACTTTGTGAGCGTTTCCGATGATTGTTATCGCGGCACCGAAGAGGGCATTGAAGTTCTTACTTCCAGAAAGCACGTAACCATTCTACCGCGTTATTTCACAATCGGACCCTACAGAGTTCCCACTAAGTATACGTTATACATCACACACCTTTTGGAAGCTCTTAATCTATCTTTCATCTCCACCTGCACCCTTGGCAACAGTGCGTCTTGGTAGATTGTCCTACTGCTGATATAGTAGTATAGGGTTAGTGATGATGCATAACGATTCAGACCCTATGCAACATGTCACTCACCGACTCGCTCGGATAATCTATAATCTCTATGTTGTATGTGCAACAAAGCGTAATATCCCCTCAATATCTCTAATATTTACATACATGCAGTCTGCCAGCACATTAGCATCAGCAATATGTCAAACCGCTACTGTGTATCGACGGCTTGCCAGCAACTTGCCTCTTTTAGACGACTGGTTCACCAGCAGTGCTGGCCTTCGAGTCCTCGGCGCCCTTTCTATGATTCCCTGGACATGTGGTAGTACCTTGAATGCCGTCCTGGTGGAAAAGTTCCCTCAGTCTTGAATGCACTCGAGAGGGGTTTGAAAGCGACGCTACACATCCATTCTTCAATCCTTCCATCCGCTTTCTCCACATTATTCGCAGTGCACCAATCAATTAATCACCCCCCTTTGATGTTCCTTCTCGTATTAGTACTGTTTATCCCCCTTGAATCATGTTATTGGCTCAGTTCGTTGTCATTAGATCCAGCCCATATACCGACCAGTCGGTATATCGCCGCCCATCTATCTAATACGAGGTTTATTGAAAATAAAATATATGACCCCACGGCACCGATCACCGCTACTCGGTGACTGGGCGCTGCAGAAGGAAATCGACAAGTCGAAGAAACAGGGTTGGGATACCCCCAACGTCGATAAGGCGCCACAAGATGGAACTCAATTCGAAACTTGGAGTCTCGAGACAGATGAATTGCTGTCCACATGAAACGTGAAACGCGCACTCGGAGTCCCACCGTGTGAGAGAGGTCAATTCAATCCAGGTGGATTTACCTTTTTGGTCTACTAGTACGTACGGGTAAGTCGGATTGCCTCCATCACAAAAAAAGCAGAAATCAAACATACGAATACATTCACATATAAGGATCTGTAAGACGCGTAAGCTCTGTTTTGATGTATCTGACCCCCCTATGGGCTGTTGTGAAATACATACCTATCTCCAGTAACTCCTCCGGCATGTATACCCAGCTTCTTAGGACAGATTGTATATTTATTTCAGACATAATATTCATGTGTAATCTCCATTTGACAATATATTACCCATTTGGACGTATACATGGATCTACTGGGGTACACGAGCATCTTATGGGTTACAACGGGTTACAGCAAATACATGGTCATCCTCGTGTTGAATAGGCTGATACCTGAAACATGGTAAAGAAAGTGAAAACATAGGCATGTAGTTACTGGATTGGAAACGACCTGGCTGGGCTGCAGGGCTGCGATGATGGGTAGGAAAAATAACCTGGAGAGTAGTAGACATAGGCTCCGGTAGTATGCCAGAAGAATCAGCGTACCTTTGTGAACTCCTTATTTACGGCTGCGCTTAGACTTTCTAGTGCCCTTGTTGGCATTGGCAGTGGATCCAGTGACTCTTGCCTCCTCGATGTCGGCAGCCATCCGTTTCTTCCCTTTTGTTTTATTCACGGTCGGACGCTCTTTGTCCCTTGCGTTCGTCAGCGGTGTGAATGGCCCATTATCAGGGGTGAGTGGACTGCATGCATTCGAAGTGGGTCGGTTCGTGGATCCGGATTGGCGAGCTGGGGTAACAGGCATCTCACGATAGTAGGCCGGACCTGAAGAGTACGATGATTCATCCTCGCCAACCCGAGTGGAAGATGGCCTAGATCTGGATTGGCGAACTGGAGAGACAGGTGCCTCACGACGGTTAGCTGGACCTGGAGAGCACAGTGACTCATCCTCGTCAAACCGAGTAGAAGATGGCCCAGATCTGGATTGGCGAGCTGGAGAGACAGGTGCCTCACGACGGTTGGCTGGACCTGGAGAGTACAGTGACTCATCCTCGTCAACCTGAGTGGAAGACCACGGTGTGGCTCTGGATTGGTTGGGGGATGTGGACCACGACAGACGTGATCCAGACGAGTCCTGGTTAGCCCCAGAAGATGCAGACATCAATGTGGATGTGCTAGCGCGGGTTCGTGCCTTGGCACGCAATCTCTCCATGGTGGTCATTGGTACGGGAGATGTACTGCGATCGTCATTGTCGACTCGTTTTGTGTTTGAGATATCATTGTGACCGTGACCGTTCTCATTACCAAATAACTCTCTAAGTTGGCAAAGCAGTAAGAATAAACACGAGGCACATGAGATGTTGACATACTTGTTCCACCACTTTAAAAGGGCATCCTTCCATCCTTCGTCCACTGGGTCATTGATCAGGCTCTCAACCTGCCGATAGAACTTTACATAGTCAAACTCTCCATCTTGCTGACTCCAAGAACTCCTGGATGAAATTGCAAAGCGTGCCTGCAAATAAATGTTATGAGAGCAGTACGATGACATAGTACAAGTAGCAAATTTACCTGAACACATACATATGCTATGTGTGCTGCCTCGACGGTGGTCATGTCATGTAAAATTGCATTGCATGAACGTGTCGCACGCGTATCTTCACCAAGTGCTGACGATGGTCCTAGAAAAATATGCCGCCTAACCTTTAAAAACTGTCTTAGTGGCAAGTATCACAAGAGCTTCAGGCACCACTTACACGCACGAGGAAGTAGCTTCTAAACAATCCATGGAGCTCATCTTCGATGTTGTAATCATTTCCAGGCCAGTCCCCGCTCCACAAGAAGGAAGGGAGTGCGTCTGCGCTCATTCGGATCTTGGCAGATTTCAGCAAGGCGCAGGTACTGCCAGGAATTGAGTTATTAAAGCATTCAATAGGGAGAACCACTTGCCTCTCAACGTCCCTATCAAAGTCGGAGAGATAGTCAATGGGACAAAGGAAACGTGCAAGAGTGGGATGGTTCAGCCCCATCTCCGCTCTCCCAGATGTGTTGACAATTGGGGGGGTGAGGCCTTCC
>JBBPSB010000735.1:0-11862 GCA_038093375.1 Xerocomus brunneocitrinus
TGAGGCATCCGGCTCCTAGAATTTGGCCCAGGGAGGGAGGGCGCCACGGGGGGAGCGTACTGGGCCATAGGGGCTGGATGGTATCCCATAGCGATAACGTTACTCTTCTGCTCTGCAGATGATGGGTCCAAACATTTCGATTTTTTTCCACGTAGGCACATTTCGCAATATAGCTGCAGCAAGGGCGACCGTATACTAGTGAGAATGGATGCTGTTGGCTTGGGCGCTTTAAAGTCGATCACAACCCCAGGGATCATGATCAAACAAGATTCACTTGGTATTGTGCGTGCCCCGGAACAGCGTTCAAGCTCGGTGGTATTGCCGGTGGTAGCTGGTGGTGGCCGAAGGTTTGGTATTACTTCCGGCCCTCATACTAAGCGGCCATCTTTCGTCCGATTTAGACAGATCGCTTTTGTGCAGAATTGTGCGTCCGGGCCTGCCAATCGCCAATGCTTTTACACGAATGGCGTGCATGGTGTGGGTAGCAGATATAATGGGTGGAAAGATATTCCATTTCTACCACGAAATTGCAACCTGAAAACTAGCGTTGGAAACAGACAATGTCGTTTGATGATGATGTTCACAGCCACACCACTTATTTGGCAACGGCCTCAGGTTTCAACAGTAACAAATACACACCAACAAACACTGCGACGAGCAAGCAATTTCAACACGATGCAAGTTCAATCCCGTGTGTATAGGTATGTACCATATCCAAATCCATAGCATTGTTCGTCTGTCCTGGTCCAGGATGGCCATTGTGTGGTCCAACCGAGCACAGCTTGCACAACGTATTTGCCACGCATACAACACGTCACCAAAAGCCCCACTGGAAGACCACAGATTATGTTACAGAGCCCTCCGAAGCTACTGATGGTAGGTCGGAAATGAAGACGTTGCTGCCTTTGATGTTGATGAAAGAATACTACAAAGAATGGTCAAAACTCTTAACATGAGTGAAAACCATGGGTAGCATACCTCCGCAAGAGCTGTGTCTTTGCCTCTATTGTAGTTCTGGTATACGAGGTTGACCTATTCAATGATGAGTGTTGTTCACGGCTGAAAAAGACGTCATACGAACCTCAGACATGAACGGCCGCAGTCCAGCAGATTCTAGCATCTCCCACCATGACCAAAAGTCCTCGAATTTCTTATCCCACGTGTGAATTTCGATCAGCAGCTGGCCAAAAGGAACTGGTTCCCCGGACGCCATATATGGTTGTAGTATTTGCGAGACCACCTCAAACTCCCATCCCTCAATGTCAATTTTGAGAATGTCGATGTATCGATGTTCTGTCAAAAATTAACTTCAATGTAAGAGGATTCGTAAGAAACACGTACTGTTCATATCGAGAAGTGTCTTGAGGGTGTACAGTTTATGTTCATCGTTTGCGCCATGAGCGTCGAGGTTTGCCAGACCCCATGGGTGGAAGTGCGCGCGATGGTCACGTTTGATGTTACCGAACGAGTTGGTGCGATAGTCATACCCCCAAACTTCACAGTAGCGAGTACGTTCAAGAACCTCTGCCTCAAATGATGTCTCGTAGTTCATGCCTGTTCAATGACTTCATTCCAGATAAAAGATCCCCAAAAATGCCCAGACTCACCGAACGTGTATACTAGACAATCTGGCTTGTGTTTGAGTCGAGAAAGCCCACACGTCCACTTGCCTCCATCTCCTAACGATCCAACACGCTCGACCTCATGTGGACATTGGAATGCCGGGGGGAAAAAGCTCCCTGAGCGTGACCTTGGTAAGCCGACTCTTCCAAGAAATCGACACGTATACACTAGCACTCACAGACAGTATACGCTGGCCACGGATGCTTGTCTTCTGGGAACCTGAAAGAAACACGTTTGGACGAGGTAGTGAATAACAAAAGGTCCACGTACATGGAGAGATCTTTTGGGGTTGATCCAAACTTGTGTAACATCTCTTTGCGGTCGCCCACCACCTTTTCATAGACTCGCTCAGCTTGGTCGAGTCGCGCGGAAACTCCACTATCTCGTATTGAAATCTCGTATAAATCAGGCCGAACCGGAGACTGGTAGTAATTAAGGAGGTATATTGTTGTTAAGATGACCGCCGCTACGGAGATGAAGTATCGAGGATGTCGCTGCCAGACCAAGGGCATATTGGGAATTGTGTATAGGTGGTAAGACGGAACGCCAGGCTGAGCGTAGGGCTTTGTAGAATTGATTCGTGTACAAGGCGGCCGTGTAGTGAATAATGATAGCGAGTCGTGTCACAGACTTTCAAGGAGGGACTTTGTTGGTTGTTTCCTTCCAACTGAGACTGATAGCTGTTAGATTCTTGCACTGACAAGACGCCACGACGACTTACTGCAGCCCAGAGTTTTTTTTTCCCGTTGGCGGTCAAGCGAAAGTATTAACACGATAGCGCGCGTTGGGTGCTCATGAGCAATTTGAATGACGTGGGAGACCAGCAACAGAAATTGGCCAAGACAAATGATAGGCGCAGTCACTGCCAAGTCACTAGCACATAGCTTTTCTACATTTCGCCAATGAAAGTACGTAGATTTATTGCCTCTACATGATACTTTCTGTGATTAGTGACTCCACTCAAGAAACCGTGGCATGATCTCGGCAATACCGGGTTTCTTCTTCCGAGACCTCGTTACTACCTGGTTGTAGTAAACAACTACGGCCGAGTAAGTAGACACTATCTACTGATCAACCAGATAGCAGTCAAGGATACCACTGATCAGTGTCACCCGTCCGGAATTCTCCCCAGGCTTCAAGGCCCTACGTCATGGTTCGTCCGACTCGCTCCATCGCGGATCACTGTAGACATATCGTACCCTTCGGAGGGACGGTGGGGTTTTCGCTCGGAGCAAGGATTACCTGCTGGATACATCGCTGCTCTTTTTCATGCACCGCCCTTGATGTCATACACCGTGGCATTCATGCACACCTTGAATCCAATTGGCTGTGGATCCTGCATCATGCATCAGGACCGGCGAATGCACTGCTGTTATTGCCGAACCCATTCCCAAGGATATCATGATGTCAGTTCCCATCGCCAACTTTGGAACACGCGACTAACACCATACTAGCTCATATAATTACGGCGGTCGTCCGTCTCAAACGAGGCTTGCCTCGAGGCGTTTGACGTAGTTCTATTGCCTTCATCGTGGACTCAAGTGGAAAAGGCTGCGGCAGTGTAGCACAGCAATTGGCATGGTCTGGTCGGGTACTCCAAGTCTGTGCTCAACGACTTGACCGTGCATCTGGGCCTGGGTACAACGATGTGTCACTATGTACAACAGTGCGCGCCACACGTGCAGGGCTCATTAGCTGTCCCGAGGCGAATTGGAGCGACCTTCCATTCATTTCGAAGCACACAACTGCCTCATGTTCAGTGGACCGTCATACCCATATAACCCTAGCATATCTCGCCACATCGTCAAAACTCATCCCGTCATTCCCATCACTAGTCATGATAGCCATGATTCACACTATGCGTTTTGTGTTGTATTGCATCCTGGTAGGCTTGCTCTATGCCCGCTTAGTGTTCTGTACTCACCTGGACTGCAGTTTCTTTTTGCAATTGTGACGTTGGCACTGTGTGCGGTGAGGATACATTACACCACTCACTTAACCCTGGACGATCCAACGAATTACGGAGTTCAGTTCTATGGTAGGGTTCTCACTCCCCTAAAGTTTCACCAGTTTGTTGATCTCAAGTCTTCAAGATCCGGTGGTCGTTGAGCTCTTGGTGACGAGTATCCTTACAATTTTGTGGGCACCGTTTGTGTAAGCCTGTCTTGTTTATGTCATCTATCCATTAACTCACTGTCGAATGCAGTGCTCGCACGATCCACAGCAGGCTCGAGCATCGTTTCTTCAGCTCCTTCGCAGCGGAGCTGATCGGTCTCTTCATCTTCTTCCTTCTATGGCTAGTCGGTGATGCTATTGCAACCGTAAGTAGCCGTGGTACCCTAATAAATACGCATGTTAACGTTCTTCCTGTGAATAGCGTACTAGCAACCCCCCAGATGTCAATGTTTATTGGGGAAATCTCTCCTCGTGCTGGTTCTACTGGGAGTGCCGAACCCTTACAGCAATGCTCGCCTTCGCGTGGCTTTGCTGGATCGTTGTCTTTGCGTTGTTCGTGACGTCGCTTCTGTTTGCGATTGCAAACAAGGCATTCCGTGATCCCATGCATGGTCGATGGGATCGCCGTTCGACTGCCTATGGCGACACGCCTATGCGTAACTTGCCTTGATCACGAGGTTGGTGTGCTACTAGGAGCAACGCATAAAGCAGAAACCACGATGATATATACGAGTTGGTTACGCTTTCGCATACATTAGTACTTCGGACGGGTCCGAGGACAGCTTGACGTTGCCTATTTTATTGTACTATACAAGTTGTTTACTTAACTTCTAGTCGCTCTCCTATCTAGATTGCGTCTTGTGCGGGTCGACATTGTCTTGTTCTGGTTTTTCTTCTGTCTTTGAGCTCGATGCGGACTACCCGTGGAGTATACGCGGACATTTGACCGCTGCGGGATGCGAGAAGACTACCTTCGGAAGTTCCATCTCCCCCTTGCCCACAGTGACGCTGACTGTCAGCCGTGCACTCTGCCGTGGAAACTCGTCACGGCCGCCACTGGCGATAGACCGAGGCTACTACACTTGGCTCGAGCGCAGTAGACTCAGACGCGTACTACAGTCCTCACCCCCATTTTCTTCCTGCGTGAAGCCCATACTTGTTAAGAATCTCCACTTAGCTTCAAAGCACTTCTCGTAGAATTTCGGTCGAAACTGGTACAGTGGTGTCGGATTTGTCGGACCTGGTAAGCACTAATGGTTATTGCGGATCATTGCGGCGATATATCACCTTCGACGCACGCGGCCACCGTACTTAAACCGACATTCTGTAGCGAACCTGCAACAGCGATGGAGCTGACTCCGGGTATGCGCTTTGTGGGCCGTTGGACCTTGTCGACCGCTTTGCCCGTCGTCACCTTGTTTCTCCTTTTGGTGAGACTCCTTCAAGCCGCAGGGGTGTCTTTGTCTGTTGGGGGCTTGATTGCCCTCTTTATTGTCATATCTCTGGCCATCTCGATCGGGTTCATTGTTTTCATCGAGGTTTCGCAACGTCGCAGGGCTGCAGCGCATGGAGCAAGACTGATACCTCGGGTTCGAGGATACTTGCCGGGAAATGCGGACGTGTTGTTTGACTCAATTGGGAGGACCGAAACGGCCTATATTGGTGATTCTAAATCTAATCTGATCAAAACAGGTGCTGACGAGGGGGGCTACCCATCGATATCAGGTTCCATCGTACTAGAGAAGATGTTGTGTGGGCCTGTCATTAACCTAAGATTTTTATGGGAGGACGTCATTATCACGGCCGAACCCCAGCACATCAAGGTACCTTGTAGAGCTTGCAGCCTCGTTCATTCCCAATCAATGACTCATTTTTCAGACTATTCTGGCTACGGATTTCAATAACTACGTCAAAGGTCTGCTTCTTTGGCACCATTCTGTTGATCCTAGTCTAATTTTTTTTGGCAGGCGACAAGTTCAAGGCAACAGCCGATAGTGTGCTGGGAACGGGGGTCTTCAACTCCGACGGTGAGTTCTCATTTTTATTTTCTTAGCTGCTCCCTGACGAGAAGGACAGGAGATACATGGAAGTGAGCAGTGTGCTAATGTAACGTTCCATTTGCCGACGCGTTCCCAGGCTCCATCGTTCTATGGCTCGCCCCTTCTTCAGTATTGATAGAATTAGTCATTTTGACATCTTCGATCGTCATGCAGAGACTGCAGTTGCGCTGATGAAAGAACGGTTCCGCATTGGCCTCGCGGTAGATTTTCAAGTATGACCTTCTGAGTGCAGCTGGGTCCCTGTTTAATCGGTTTGCACACTAGGATGTCGTTTCTCGTTTCACCCTTGATTCTGCATCCGAATTTTTGTTTGGGCATTGCATAAACACGCTGGTCGCCGGACTTCCCTACCCGTACAACTTCTCCGGGCCCGAAGTGCTACCCAAAGACTCCAAGATTGCCTTGGACTTTGCGGCCGCATTTAGCGCAGCTCTGCAGGCTCTGACAGGTCGGAACTTGATCGGAGGTTCATGGCCCCTCTTCGAACTGTTTGAGGATCCTACGCGGAAACCGATGAAGGTTGTGAATGCATTCCTGGAGCCCATCATGAAGGATGCAATAGCAAAACAGAAAGCATCCCAGGAACTCTCGCACACGGACAAGGATACCGAAGGTGAAACTCTGCTAGACCACTTGGTACGGCAAACAACAGGTGATGTTATCATAACATTGGTATTTGCTTCACCGCTGAATGATGTGATGCCATAGACATCAAGGTTTTGAGGGATGAAATACTGAACATCTTATTGGCTGGCCGAGATACGGTATGCAGGACTCATCTTTATGTTGTGCTCTGGAATCTTATGCACTGCAGACTGCCTCAACCTTGACGTTTACTATCTATATGATGGCCATGCATCCCGATGTATTACGTCGTTTGTGGGAAGAAATTCTGGAAAAAGTTGGACCCACTCGTCGACCGACATACGACGATATTCGCGAAATGAAGTTCCTTCGGGCTGTTTTGAATGGTGTGTTCAATGAACGATGTTTCACGGATCTCCACTGACTCGTTATAGAAACATTGAGACTCTTCCCTGCCGTGTACGTTGGCATAACTCCCTCTTCTATTACATGATGGGCTGACGACCTCCTATGGCCTTAGTCCGTTCAATCTTCGGTGCGTTCAGGGTCTTATCCTCATTGTCTATGCTCTCATCACCTCGCATTCCTCAGGGAAAGTGTCAATGATACCATTTGGCAATCATCGAACCCAGATGCGAAGCCGTTCTTTATACCTGGTGGAACGACGTGAGTCTTGATGCTTTTGTGCTTCCTGTAACCAATACTTTTCTAGGGTCGGCTACTCGGTCCTATTGATGCAGCGGAGGACCGACCTCTGGGGCCCTGACGCTCTAGAATTCAACCCTGATCGATTCCTTGATGGTCGCCTACACAAATACCTCACACCCAACCCGTTCGTATTCCTTCCATTTAACGCAGGCCCGCGTATCTGTCTAGGACAACAGGTAAGCAATTTTACACAACTGTCTGAGAGTTAACTTTCTTTGCTTCCCTTCGCAGTTTGCGTACAACGAGATGTCCTTCATGTTGATTCGATTATTGCAACACTTTTCTTCTATTGTGCTCTCCCCCGAGTCTCGAGACCCTGCATATCACCCTCCAGCTGCGTGGGCCAATGGGAAGGGACGACAGGCGATTGAGCAGGTTCATCCAAGACATCACTTGACCTTGTATGCCAAGGTATGAATGCATGCCTGGTCGCGCATGCAGTGCTGAATGGGTCGGCTACTTCATAGGGCGGTTTGTGGGTGAAAATGACACCTACGGAGACATGAGTAGCGAACGTGAAGGCGGACATCAACGTACCGAAGAACTTGTTAGGATTATATTAGAGGTACAACCATCGATGTATGAAAGTAGTATTTTATTGTTGAATTTACAAGACCGTCGCACCATGTAAGCGTACATACATACGATTTGCAAAGTGTGCACCAAGCACTCGAGTTATTGCTGGTATCCTACAGCTCTTCGCCGGCATCTCTCAGCAAGCGATCATCGCGCCTTGAATCCCTCCTCCTGAACACGGCACGTTTTCAGGGTGGGCTGTGGCTGCTCGCTAACCCCAGCGGCAGCTGACCCATATTCGGTGTTCGCGTCTCGGTGAAGGCAACGGACGGGGCGGGGCATGAACTCAACTTGGACGGAAGGTCGATGGCGCTGGTGAACTCCACTGTATCACTTCCGGCCCCAACAGGCCCGGCTATAGCGTTGACGTCGACATACTTGATTTTCCACATGCGATAAACAAAGGTAGCGATGACAAGGGAATTGCACACGAATAAGGCGAGGGCAGCCTAGTATGCAGGTATCAGAGGCATTGTTTTGACAGGGACCTGTCCTCCTTTTGAAGATTACCTTTATATGACCAATGACGTACGTCACGCTCGTGACATCTTGTAAAAGGAGGATGGAATGGAGGATCGTGACGGCGGTGATGAGTATCGTGGCAGAAAATGCGGAAAGAATGAGGACACGGCGATCCTGGGGAAGCTTGATGCCGCGAAGACTCCATATGGGCAAGGCAACGAGGATGATGTCCGAGATGATGTCCGCTTTTCGAGTTTAGCTCCAAGGCTTTGAGGCGGTGAGGGGAGAAATTACTTACTGATGAGTTGCGCGATAGCTACGGGATTTGTGATTTTGCAAAGGTTCACCACACAAATGTAAATTTTCTGGGCTAAGAGGCCTGCCAACATGACCAAAAACATGATGCCGGTGCAATACGCGATGCGTCGTAACTTGACTGAAGGATTTGCTATCCGAAAGATTGAGCACAGAATACTTATCCTGGCGAACCTGTGAACAAACGATGTGCGAGTTAGCGCATAATTTCTCCTTCTCTCTGCTCTTACCATACGGTGGACGTGATAGAGATCGAAAGGAGCCAATTTCCATAGATACTAATCTGGGGGGGAATTTCTGAAAGTTACATTTGATTTTTAGTCCCCAAAATCGTCTTCCGCAGCCTGGGCGAAACTCACGAGCGAGTGGGGGCCAGGCTTTTTGCATCCAAAGGCTGGCAAGACACGCCATGTCACACACAAGGGCCAACGCAGCCCATCCGTCTTCCCACGAAAATCTGGTTAAATGCCAGCGGTAGAGCAGTCGGAATGCCGTGGCAAGGATGGCTAAAGCATGCACGACTGTCGAGGGGACTTTGACACATTCACATCGACTTGAGCGTCGCGGAAAAAAGGAAAAGAAATGGGAAACACACCTTGCACTGCAGCGGACCATGGGAGTACCTCGTTATCCATACAAAGAAAGCACAGCGGCATTGGGGATTTTTATACATTGTTCCAGGGCGCACTACCGGGGACGTTTTCTATGGAACGTCGTTATGTAACACTATCCATCTAGGTCGCCGTTTACCCACCCATGTAGTACGTGAGCGACGAAGGCAGGTCTGGGAGAAAAGTGCTACCAAACAGTCAGAATTAACATCACACTCGCACCGTAACTTTGAAAAGCCCCGCTAACGTAGCGGTGGTGTTCAGGGTCATGATCGTAAAGGCAAATTAGCTGGCAGGGTTGATCGATATGATCACTCAACTTTTCCATAGAATGAAAAGTTCGATTTCTGGTGAATTCAGATTGTCGGCGCGAGAGACGTTGCCTGTGAGGATCTGTGAAGACGATTAGCCTAGAACTTATTTGGATCCAAGTTCACTGAAAGATGGTAGCATGGAAGAAAAAGAACATGGTGTTGCGGAGGTTGTGCGGAGTTATTGCCAGATAAGATAACCTGTGACCACGTGCGTGGGACGGTCTCAACAAACGAGCATTGGCCGCCGAACAAGTTTGTCAAGAACTACAATCTCACTCTCACGCTCGAGTAACTATGCGGGACGAGTACGATATTTGTGAGCAAACCCTTGTGTTAAGAGTTGCTAGGCAAGAATGAACATTTTCCAGACGCCGCCGAGGAGAATGTATTGGACCTCGTCGGCTCTGGTTCAGACTCCCTCGACACGGACGAATCTGAATCCGAACCCTCTGCTGAGAGTGAAGGATCGGGATCGGATATTCAGACTCGTGTATCCAGGCATACAGAGGTCGACGACGCAGATTTTGAGTATGTGTTCAACTTTATGGGGGTGCGGTGGTTAATGTTTGGCACAGACGTCTCCTTCAAAACATTCGGTCAGCAGACGACGTCTCGCGTACGGGAGTGCTGCAGCAAGAGTGGGATATTCATCTTGATGACCAGGACGCTCTTTTTCGAGACGATCTACGGGAGGCGTCGGGAATTGGGAAGGCCAAAAGAAAGAAAGTGAGATTATTTCCATCTGGGTGCATTCTTCCATAAATCATCGATGATCGTGCAGCGTGAACGTCGAGTTGGGCCTGTGCTCTCCCATCAGGTCCGAGCATTGATAGGAGAAGGCAACCAAGCTTACATCGACAACAACCTCACGGAAGCCATTCGAGTGATGCAAGAGGTCATTCGTATCGAGCCACGCGCAATCCCTGCTTGGACGGTCCTTGGTCAGTGTTATGAAGATACGAACGAACCACAGAAGGCTCTTCAGCTACGCATTATGGTGGCTCATCTCAGACGTGACTCGGAGGAGTGGGAGCGCTTGGCCCGACAATCCAGGTAATTGTAACTTCACGAGACAATGCTTGCTGAGATTCTCCTCAGGGATCTGGGATTCAACCAGCAGGCTTTGTATTGTTACACAAAATTGTACAACCTTAACCCTGAAAACATAGACGCCCTTTGGGATAGGGCGACCCTTGCAAGGGAAACGCGCGACCCCCGAACGGTGAGGGTACCCCTCAGCTTACTTATCTGGACTCATTTCGTTCATAAGGCTCGTCACTCTCTCTTGGCGATTCTCAAACGTTTCCCACATGACATCACTGTTTTGACAGAGCTCCGGCCAATTCTCATTGAGCTTGCCGATTTTGCACTCTGCGCCTCCCTTTACCAGAATGCCTTTGAATACAATCAAGCTTTACGCCCCCTCGGTCATGCTCTGGATCCATCCATATCTGGGCAAAATGAACAACTAATGTTTGGTTTCATTGAATTGCTTGTCCTCGCAGATCTGTACAATACCACGAACGAATACGAGCGCGCCATAGATACGATCCGAAAAGGGTGCCGATGGCTTCAGGGTAGAGCAGCTCAGAAATTCTGGGACGTATGTGAAGACGACCGAGAGTATGACCTACCTGGCCAAGATGGAGCTGAGCCCGTGCACCGTACAGGGGACGTTCAGCCTGCTTACTATCCATTGGATATAAATGCCCGTCATCGACTCGCGGTAGCTCGGATCAAAATGGGTGACCATGATGAGGGAAAGGTCTGTGAATGTTCCCTTGTCCATTGGGAATTCGTCTCAATTTGCATTACCCCAGATGCATGCGGATATCATTCTCTCACAGGATTCGTTGGATTATGCTGCTTTGTATGGGGAAATTGCGGACGCTTATTTCGAACTGGAGATGTATTCTGATGCCACTCCAATTTATGAGATCCTTGCAGCTGACCCTGCGGTGCGTCATATCCACGCTATGAATTAACGATTCTCCTAATGTGATTGTATAGACAAGCAGTCTGTACATTCTTTTGCAAGTTGCTACATGCCGAAGAATGCAAGGTGACATACGTGAAGCATCCGACGTCTACAAACAGGGTGGGTCTGTCCTTAGCTACGAAGCACCACAAAAGCTGATACAATCCCAAGTCATCGATGCTGACCCTTCAAATACCGATGCGAAGATGAAGCTCGCGGAGCTTTATGAAATCATGGATGAACCACGCAAGGCGCTTGAATTAGTATACCAAGGTACCTATTCTTTTCCTAATTTGTGGATCGTGGCCCACATTTGCCAGTCATCGATGCGAGGAAGCGTCGTCCCGGCCAAGTTGAAAGCACAGGACTCCCCAGTTCATCATCGACTCCCCAGCCCGCTACTTCCCTGTTCGACGAGAAGTCCCACAGCCGGCAAAGAGGAAAAGCTGCCACTAAAAACGGTCGACTTACTTTGGCGGAGCTAAAAGCTCTCGAGGAACAATGCGAGAAGGAAGTCTTGCTCGGTTACAAACGGCTTGAAGAACTGTGGCCAAGTATCCTGTGTGAGGGATGTAGCGACGAAGCTACACGAGAGTGGGTGTTGGAAGCCGAGAAACTTGTGGAGATGTTCAGGGAAACACGGAATTTGTTCCTGACTAGCAGGGTTCGTGTTC
>JBBPSB010000736.1:0-11861 GCA_038093375.1 Xerocomus brunneocitrinus
AAGAGAATTTTGACGATGGACCCTGGCCGCACCAAGACCCTGAGCATGATGCGAACACGCAATTTTATGGTCCCTGCGACGAATACTACCGTTGCTATCATCCCAAGCTCTCAGGTGAGGTTTCTTCCTCCTTTTTCCTGGCAGTTATAGTCAATTTTGTGCCCGTACTTTAGCTCTGCCTTGTGATGAGCACAGTAACTTTCTCCCACCAGGCACTCCCCCACCCGCCCATGTCGACAACAAAGACAACTGGTTCCTCTATGGAAGCCAGCTTCAATTCGAAATCGCTGAATTTCTCTACTCAGAATGCCAAATGTCGGCCACTAAGATAAATACTCTGCTCGATTTATGGGCAAGTTCATTGTATCCTCATGGTGGAGAGCCCCCATTCCGGGATCACCGCCACTTGCATGAGGTCATTGATGCCACAGTCGTTGGAGATGTCAAGTGGCAGAGTTTTTCTGTCAACTACACGGGCAAAACCCCCAATTTGAATCCTCCCAATTGGATGCTTCAGAAGTATGATGTCTGGTTTCATGACCCCCGCATGGTTGTCCATAACATTCTCAGCAACCCAAGCTTCGCGAGTGAGATGGACCTATGGCCATTTGAAGAATATTCGACCCAAGATCAAACTAGGCAGTATAAGGACTTTATGTCCAGCGAATGGGCTTGGGAGCAGGTGGTGCGTCTCCGTATTTTTTGTCTATTCCAGTTCACTTATGGGTATTACTACGTATAGGACATTATTGCCGAAGACGCAGGCACGGTTGGCAGCACATTTGTGCCAATCATCTTGGGTAGCAACAAGACTACCGTTTCAGTTGCCACTGGGAACAACGAGTACTATCCACTGTATTTATCAGTTGGAAATGTACGGAACAATGTGCGTCGTGCCCATCGGGATGCGCTTGTGCTCATCGGATTCTTGGCAATACCTAAAAGTAAGTTTCTTCCAATTGATGGTTGATGTGTGATCGACTACTAATCCAACCTAAATTTTAGCAACAAATGAGCATTCCTCGGATGCCAGCTTTCGGGCTTTCCGATGGCAATTATTCCATAGTTCACTATCCGCCATCCTCCAGCCACTCAAACAAGCCATGACTACCCCCGAAGTTGTCAAATACAGCGACGGTCATTTCCGACACACAATATACGGCCTTGGTCCATATATCGCCGATTATGAAGAGCAGGTTCTCCTTACCTGTATTGTCTGTGGCTGGTGTCCAAGGTTTGCGGCACATTCATTTCAATTCATTTCGTCCTCATGGCGTCTCCCAGATGTCAAGCACCGAAGGCGAATCTAGATGAAGATGCTCTCAATCGCACTCGTGTGTTCACCGAGGCACTATTTGAAGAGACTGACCTGGATACCATGTGGGTTGAGTACGGTATTGTCGGGAATCTTGTCGTGCGTTGCATTTTTCTTCTTTGGATTGCCTGGTCACACATTCATCCCCCCCTAGCCGTTTACAAACGACTTTCCTCGTGCAGACATACACCTATTAATCGCACCAGATATTTTACATCAGTTGATAAAAGGGTGCTTCAAGGACCACCTAGTTGACTGGGTTTGTGTGTATATCTCGGCCAACCACTCGAAGAAGAATGCAAAGTGGATTTTGGACGAGATTGATCGCCGGTAAGCCTAATCATTCTCATGTTGACTATCACGCTAACTCCATTATAGCATTTCTGTGGTCGCACCATTCACAGGATTGCGCCGCTTTCCTCAAGGTCAGCGTTTCAAGCAGTGGACAGGCAATGACTCAAAAGTGTTAATGAAGGTAGAGACATAGTTCCATTCCTTGACTCACGCTTATTTTATGTTCACCAGGTTTACATCGCTGCCATTGAAGGCTATGTACCTGCAGAGATCGTGCGGACACTCCATGCATTTTTAGAGTTTTGCTACTTGGTCCGTCGACATATCATTTCCGAAAAGGCACTTCAAGAAATGGAGGAAGCACTTGCACGATTCCATAATCATCGACAAGTGTTCATCTCTGGCAATAATCCAGTGGTCACAACATTCTCATTGCCACGCCAACATGCTGCGAAACACTACCCGTCTCTTATCCGCTCTTTGGTGCACCAAATGGCCTGTGTTCATCGATCACAGAATGCAAACACATCAAGGCAGTGAAAAAACCATGGCGCCGTTCTAGCAAGTTCAATGCACTTGGTCAAATACTCCGAACCAACCAACGCCTTGACAAGATCGCTTCCGCACGCGTGGACTTTGAGAGCCGAAAAATGCTCAATGTACCTTGTCTCCCATCCGCAATTAATATGCTTGGTGCGTTGAATATTTCCTCTGCTTATAGATGATTTATCTTGTCCTGCGTAGCTCAAACAACTGCGACCGAGTCCAACAATGATCAGGACAACATGGGCTTGGATCCACCTCAACAGAATGTGAACATTCTCGGCGATAATGAACATCCTGTGCCCGACCATGCGGTTGGTGACCTTTCGATACAGGTGAAGTTGTCGCGTACTCCACGTAGGGTGATTCATTTTATCGTTTCAGTCATCTGTCTCACATGATGTTTTAGAATGGCAGCAGGTGCGCACCTTGCCTGCCTTGGCAGCAGAGTTGAATGTCCCTAACTTAGTTGCCTTGACTTGTCGTTTCTTCTTTGACCAGTACCACCCTGATGATGACCGTGATCTAACGGAAATCCCTCTCTCAGACTGCCCTCACTATGACGGTCGCATAAATGTGTACAACTCTGCGTGTGCACGTTTTTTCGCACCTAGCGATTTGAGTGGCATCGGAGGAATGCAAAAGGAGTTTATTCGTTCTACACCACTCTGGAGGAAGGAAGGATCTCGAAGAGACTGCGTATTTGTTACCACAAACGCGGATGATCTGGAGGCAACCGGCATGAATGCTTTCGACATTGCTCGTGTTTTTGCGTTCTTCGCTTTCACTTGCCGAGATGGGAGGCACGTCCCTTGCGCTGTCATTCGATGGTTTGACAAGATTGGTGATTCTCCCAATGAAGACACTGGGATGTGGATGGTCCATCCAGCCTATCTCCCAAACCATTCGCCCAATTATGCAGTGATACACCTTGATTCAATCTACCGCGCCGCCCATTTAATTCCTGTGTATAGGATGGATCACATCTCCCGTAAAATCAAACCCCACCACTGCTACGATGTGTTTCGCGCATTCTATGTAAACAAGTATGTTGACCATCATGCTTTTGAGATTGTGAGCTAGGTTCTGGCGCACCAATGGTTTGCATGCCTCAGGACGTCCTCTCACCAAGTGCAAGAGTGAAAGCGATATCAATCTATTGTGCAATCCTCCCATGGTCCACACAACGCTCCAGTCACGCTCCTCGCACGTTCTACTTCGCTCACACCCTGATCCCTCCGACAACCCATCCTGTGTCACGCCGGATTCCCTACTTACAGCTATGAATATTGTTTTGCCCACCTCAGGACATCCTCTCACCAAGTACAAGAGTGAAAACGATATCTATTGGGCAATCCTCCCATGGTCCACACGACGCGCTGGTCGCGGTCCCCCCACATGTCCTCTCACCAAGTGCAAGAGTGAAAGCGATATCAATCTATCGGGCAATCCTCCCATGGTCCACACGACACTCCAGTCACGCTCCTCGCATGTTCTACTCTGCTCACACCCTGATCCCTCCAACAATCCATCCTGCGTCACACCGGATTCTCTACTTACAGCTATGAATATTGTTTTGCCCGCCTTAGGACATCCTCTCACCAAGTGCAAGAGTGAAAGCGATATCAATCTATCGGGCAATCCTCTCATGGTCCACACGACACTCCTGTTGCACTCCCCCCGCACCCCCACTATCTACGAACTTCCCAATCGATCATCCACTTCCTCTGTCCCACTATCCCTCTGCAACTTTGCAAACTCCGTTCACACCCTGATCCATCTGACAACCCATCCTGCGTCACGCCGGATTCCCTACTTACAGCTATGAATATTGTTTTGCCCACCTCAGGACGTCCTCTCACCAAGTGCAAGAGTGAAAATGATATCTATCAGGCAATCCTCCCATGGTCCACACGACGCTCTGGTTGCGGTCCCCCCGCATGTCTTCTCACTAAGCGCAAGAGTGAGAGTGGTGTCAATCTATCGGGCAATCCTCCCATCGTCCACGCGACGCTCCCATTGCACTCCCAGGTTCTCTATGGTGCGTTTACTTTGGATTCATCTTGATGCATCTAACCATGACTTGCCAGTCAATCACCTACTACTTCATCTGTCCCATTCATGCACACATGCTCCCGCAGTTGCATTGAGATTTTCAATGTGTTGGATATTGAGGCTGCACACGCTGCCCTCATGATGCACCGCAGCATGTTGATGGCCATCCGATGTTGCTGTAGTGGGTTCCAGCCCGCTCAAATCGGATCTACTACGCGCTCTCACTTCCTCCATCCTTTCTCACATCACTAACCCACTTGGTACTGTGGTAGAACTTCTTGTTCTTTTTCTTGAACGATACACTTAGCAACTACTTGTTTACTGTATATTGGCGATCCGCATAATCCTATCAACTTCGACCACGCTTAACTCAATTTCCAGTATTATTAAACTTTCTGGTAATCGGAGAAGTACCAAAAGCATAGTCAAGTATAGGTAAGCAGATTGCTAAATTCCTGATGTGACAGCCACTCAGGGTCTCGTGCACACGGCGCCTCATGGTTACATCAAGTTACATTACCTCACAGGTTGATAGCCGAGTAATGTAACAGCATCGCGGTTCTTTTTAGTGGTAACACATGTCACAGGTCTGACAGCTGCGCAGTCTCATAGTACTTCAGTCATTATAGTGCCTCGGGTACATGGTAGTTGCATAGTATCAGCATAGCATAGTACATACAGGACTACAGAACCCTAGGCACTCTCCACAGCAATGATAGTACCACACATATTGTGGTGAAGGACTCCCGATTGAATCGGACACCCAGCGTGCAAATCGCCCGATGTTATCGGAGGGGGCCATCGGGTGGAGGGGGGTGAAATGACCCGATGGCATCGGAGTGGGCCGTGGTAGTATATATGTCTGATGCAATTGAGTGGGCCTGTGAACGGGGTAGGGAATGGTAACCTGATTAAATTGAAGGGGCCAGTGAATGGGGTAGGGGATGGTGGCCCAATATAATCGAGTGGGCCCCTTGTTCGGGTCTGTGGGAGTGCCCCGATGAAATCGAGTGGGCCAGTGAATGGGGCAGGGGATGGTGGACCGATTCAGACGGGTCGGCCCATGTTTTGGGTGGGTGATGGCCACCTGATGGAATTGAGGGGGCTAGTGGATGGGGTAGGGATTGGTGGCCCAATGTAATCGACATCAGGAAAAAAGCCATTTACTACATAGTACTGAAGCAACTCTAATAACCAGCCCCGGTTAGGAGACAGTCCTCGAGAGCTCAAAAGAGAGGAGAGGGGATGGGACAAGTTTCGAGGGGATAATCCAAGAGAACTTGACTGAAGTTCTCTGGTCGGCTCTTGGGCCTTTATATACTACCATGGTATGTACATCTGTTTGTACTAGATCTGACCGATCGTATCGTAAATATAGTAACCCTATACCCTGACGAGTCACTATGACTATAGGGATGAGTCATCATGGCTGTGTGACACAGGTTTGCACCGGTATCCGCAGCAACCGCAGCATCAGTGCCTTGAAGGCCGTGCTAGGCTGTGCGCTTCTTAGATCCGATGAACCGGACTCCGAGGAATCAAGGGTCAAGGGTACGGATAAGGTCCGTTATCATGATAGGAAGAATAGTTACCCGGCACAGCACTGATATGAATAGAAGGCTGTGACGGTGAATGACTCAACGTGTGCGTATGTCATAGTGACTCGATGTGACTCCAGCATGAGTCATCATGAGTTACTAATGAAAGATAAGATCAAAAGATAAGATAAAAGATGAGATAAAATGTGAAAAGAGTACCGTTCGTTACACTACCCCCCTTCTAAGAATCGACTTCCAGGCGATTGAAAGGCGTGGGCGCATCTGTTACGTTTTCATAAGCTTTGAATAACGAATCAACATCCGCTTGAGCCATTCGCAATTTCCGAGGTGCAGATGGCTTAGCTTTATGGAAATCCTGGATCACATCCTTTGAATGTGAAAGGTTGGCTACAGGTTCCCATGTTCGATCGTCTTCTTCGTAGCCTTTCCAATGTACGAGATATTCCATCTTGTTTCGCTTTAAGCGTGAATCAACCAAATAGTCGACTTCGTATTCTTCTTCACGATCTTCCGTAACATTAGCCGGTCCAGGGGCTGTAACCGGTTGTCCAGGAAGACGTTCTTTGTATGGTTTCACTCTTGATATATTGACCGTAGAGTGAATCCTCATTGATTTGGGAAGTCGAAGTTCAACTGCATTGTTGAGCACTTTTGTGATGGCATATGGTCCTAACCATTTCTCAGACAGCTTTCGTGACAATCGCAGAAGGCGTAAATTGTCCGTTGCTAGCCAAACGAGATCTCCCACGGAATAGGAGGGTGCTTCAGATCGGTGTTTATCAGCTTGTACTGACATTCGCTCTTGAGCCTTTTTCATATTGACTTTCGCTTCGTCAATATTTTGTTGGATCTGATTAGCCAATTCATCCGCTGCTGGAGCTTTAGTTACTCCAGGTTCAATCCCCATTCAAGGCAAATAGGTTCGAGTGAGTTCAAAGGGAGACTTCTTTGTTGCCAAATGTTCTGCATTGTTATGCGAGAACTGAGCCAAGGCCAACCAATCGGTCCATTGCTCTTGTTTTTCTGCAGCAAACAGTCTGAGATACTGTTGCAAGTCTCTGTTCACTCGTTCCGTTTGTCGATCTGTTTGTGGATGGTGCGCGGTGGATAATTTGGGCTTAATTCCTAATCTCTTGCAAAGACTTTGCATGACTTGTGAAGCGAATTGCGGTCCTCGATCTGAAACAATGCTCCTAGGTAATCCGTGGTTGATCCACACATGATTCATGTAGAGTTTGGCGGTGTCCATTGCCGTCACTGTTTTGTTACATGGAATAAATTCCACCTCTTTTGAAAATCGGTCTACGACGACTAGAATTGAGTCGTATCCGTTTGAAAGGGGTAGATCAGTGGTGAAGTCAGCAGAGATATCTTCCCATGGTTTATCGGGCACTTCCAATGGGGATAGTTTTCCTGCTGGACTCTTGTTTGTTCCTTTGAATCGTGCGCATCTGTCGCACCTAGAGACATAGTCTTTGACTTGTCCATTCATACCCGGCCAATAGTATTGTCTGCGTACGAGTTCGAGAGTTTTGTCATAGCCAGGATGTCCCGCTACTGGCGTATCATGATGAAGTCGAATGACTTCCATTCACAATGTAATCTCATCAGGGATATAGATCTTTGCACCTTTGATTATCAGGCCTTGAGCAGATTCACATGCGTTGTCTTTTTCGCATAGGTCGTGAATCTCGGTCCGAGACATCTTAGATGTTT
This sequence comes from Xerocomus brunneocitrinus, assembly GCA_038093375.1. Classification (NCBI taxonomy): domain Eukaryota; kingdom Fungi; phylum Basidiomycota; class Agaricomycetes; order Boletales; family Boletaceae; genus Xerocomus; species Xerocomus brunneocitrinus. The sequence goes on from JBBPSB010000736.1 coordinate 7,483, forward strand.
CTTCCTTTATCCAGGTGAGAATTGCATCTCCATCATCTGTTATTTTGACGGTGGAATGAATTCGATCTGCGGGAATGATAGTTACTCCCTGATTGTCGGTATCCATTCCAGTTGCGTGATCTTCTCTTCGAGACAAAGCATCGGCCTTTCCCATTGAAGATCCTGCTTTGTGAAGCCATTTGAAATCAAATCTTGATAGATATTGAGCCCATCTAGCTTGTCGTCTAGAAAGATTCTGGCTCTTCATGAACCATTGAAGGTTTGCATGGTCATTCCAGATTTCAAATTGCTTTTTGGCTCCTTCAAGATAGTGTCTCCATATCTCAAGAGATCTGATAACACTCAGCATCTCTTTGTCTGCTATAGGATAATTGCGTTCTTCTGGTGACATTGAATGAGATGAGAATGCAACTGGATGTCACTTCTCATCTTCTTCTTTGTACATAGATAGAACGGCTCCTGTTGCGAAGTCGGAAGCATCGGTTTCTAGTCTGAATTGACATTCATCGTCTGGGTATGCCAGTATCGGCGCTGTGGTGAACTTCGATTTCAGAGTATCAAATGCCTTTTGTTGGGATTCTCCCCATATAAAAGGTTGATCTTTCTTGGTAAGATCATTGAGAGGTCTTGCAATCTGAGCGTAACCTTCAATGAATCTTCTGTAGAAGTTGGCGAGTCCTACGAAACTTCGGACTCCTTTGACCGTAGTAGGTTCAGGCCATTGAACTATAGCTTGTACTTTTTTGTCTTCCATTTTAATTCCTTTGTCGGATACTACCATTCCGAGGAATTCGATTTTTTTGACGCAGAAAGTACACTTTTCTGGTCTAGCGAACAAATCGTTGTCTTCAAGTCGTTTCATGACTTCTAAAACGATTTTCTTGTGTTCACTCTCATCGTCAGTCTTGGTGAAGATCATGATGTCATCTATATAGACAATCACCCACCATGACATGTCTGCAAAGATTTCATTCATCATTGCTTGAAAGGTAGCCGGGGAGTTGCACATTCCAAAGAACATGACTAAAGGTTCATAGGCTCCTTTGAAGCATATGAATGCTCCTTTCCATTCGTCACCCTCTTTGATGCATACATTGTTGTAACCCCATTGAAGATCTATCTTGGTGAACAACTTCGCTCCTTTGAGTTGATCCACGAGTTGTGATATCAGGGGTAGTGGATAGTTGTTTTTGATGGTGTATTCGTTTAGGTATTGATAATCGGTTACCATACGTTTCTTTCCATCCTTCTTTGGGATAAAGAATATCGGAGAAGTTTGAGGAGATTTGGACGGCCTAATGTATCCTTTGCGTAATTGCTCATCCAAATATTCCGTTACTTCTAGTTGTTCGTCGGGAGATAGAGGAATGATTCTTCCTTTCTTGGGTTTGAAGTCATCCTTTAGTTCTATAGCATGATCCCAAGGTTTTCGAATTGGCATTCGTTCCGCATTTTTCTCCGTGAATACTTTCAGGTACTTGTGAAATTCTGTCGGCACAAGTTCCGCTGCTGTTTTGACAACCTTTGCTGGTTTGTCCGTCGTAGCTCTGGTGAAGTATTCCTCCCATGCATGCTCTCGTTCTTCTTCTTCTGCAACGCGTATGTGTCCTTCTTTGTCTTGAAGATGTTGACAACTTGGAGAACACTTGTTGAGCGTTACTTTTCCTTTGGACCAATCAATGGCAGGGTTATGACGTTGCAACCATGTGTAACCCAGTATCATTTGATTCTTTCCTAAGTCAGTCACTTCAGCTGTGATCTGCTCACGATGTCCTTGATATTCTAGGATGATATCTGCTGCATGCGTGATATCTCCTGCTGAGTTTCGTGTTCCGTCCACGTTATATACGGCTACTGCTCGCCTTAGTGGTCATAGAGGAAGTTTATTCTTTTGACACCATAATCTGTCAATGAATATTTCGTTTGCTCCACTGTCGAGTAAAGCCTTGAGTGGAACATAGTTTTTGTTCTCTTGTGACGTGATTTGGATGTTCATCAGAATTTCCTTTTCCGTCTTGAATGATCAAACGAAATGGAACCCTTCTGTGGATCCAAATCCTTGTTCACCTCGTTGGGTATCGTCAAGTTCGTCAACCTCAACTATTGTAGGATTCATAATTCTTTCCACGATTAGTTGGGCCATGCGTGAACCTTCTTCAACGACGTAGTCTTGTTCTCCATGATTGAATAGGAGTACTTTGAGTGATCCGCGATAGTCTTCGTTGATTACTCCTGCTCCAACGTCAATCATATGTTTGGCTGCAAGTCCACTTCTTGGTGCAATGCGTCCATACGTTCCTTTAGGAAGTGCTATAGCGACCTGGGTGTCGATTAGCATTTTTCCTCGTGATGGAACTACCTTTGTTTCTGCTGCATATAAATCATATCCAGCTGCTCTATCCGATCCGCGTAATGGTAGTTTTGCATTGTTTGCTAATAACTTTACCTTTAGCATATCAGTCGTTTCCATTTCCTTGACAGGGGTTTTCTTATTTTGCTCAGGGGAATTAAGCACAGGTCTAGCCTGCCGTGCTTCGTTCGAAGACGCCCCTTTGCTTTCAGAATAAGTACTGTGAGATGTGTTAGTTACAGATCGAACACCCTGTTCGTTTAATCTGTTTTGACTTTTCCCGAAGTCTCTTTGAGGTCCCAGAAATGGGCTTTCATTTCCTCATACTCCATACCTCGGAGTTGATCAAGAGGGTTTCGTCCGCTCATGATTTCTTTGATGTTACTAGTGGAAGGTGTTTCCACTATTTCTGTCGCTCGAATCTTTTTCTTGCGACTACACGATTCCTTGTGATTTCCGCCAAGGAATTTGCACTCGTTGCATGAGTTCTTTGGCTTTGGACAATTCCTAGCCATGTGTTCCTTGCTACCGCAGTTGAAGCACCCATTTTGTTGCTTCTGCGCTGCTTGAACGTTTGTTCGTTTCTGCCAGGGTTTCTTTTCCTGGTCATCTGTCGACGTGGTTGACTTTCGAGTGAACATGTGGTATGATTCGATTTGTCGACCAATCTCTTGAATTTCTGCCAACGTTTCGTCGACAGTCTTCTTGCGTCGTCCTTCAAAGAGTTTGGCGCGAACGTTGTCTCGTACTCTGTTCTCGAGATTCCAAACTCCTGATTCGTTGCCTAGTCCGGCTTTAGAGTATAGGGACATCCATTTGCTGATGTATCCGTCAATGGATGACGTCCCTTGCTTGTACTCTTGAAGTTGTTTCTTTGCCCAGTCTTGTTGATGTACTGGTCGAAACAATCCTTCGATTTCTCGTTGGATCTTCAGCCAAGAGGTTAGGTCTGAAGTTCCTGCGTCGAGATCTCGAAGTTGTCTTTCTGCAAAGAAAACTCCCTTTTGTCCTTTTAACCTGGACAGGATTGCGTACGCTCTTGGTTTGGGGTTTGGTTCCCAAACATGCATGTCAAGGATTGGGTCGTACTCTTTAACCGCGAATTGTCGCTGATTACAGTCGAACCATGCTTTCATTTTGATCCACCAGTCATCAAAAGTGGCGGGGGATCCATCATATGTTCCTGGGTCTGAAAAGAGTTCTACCCGGGTTCCGCCTAAGGGTTCATTTCTTTCTGACCCTTTCATGGTTCCGGTCATTTCAGCCCATTGATGCGTTTCGAGTATTGCGCGAGTCCTTTGATCTGATTCGTCAGCCTTTTCTCGTGTTTCTCTGAGAGTATCGTTTGCTCTTCCTAGAGCTTCGGCGAGTTGATTTCGTTGCAATTCCAATGCAGCAACGGCGGCGCTTTGTGCTTCTTGGATTGCTGCCATATTGGCTTGTCCTGCTGCCAATTGAGTATATGCGGCCATGAATTGATCCCATTCTGCTTGAGATACATTGGCTGCCATCTTAGTTTCTCTTTATCGGAAATCCGATAGAGGGCTTTGGTGTAACAGGTTGATACCGTGGAGATTCTTTAGGTTCAACGGGTTTCGGAACGATCTCTTCGTCCGATTCTGATTCTATCTCAGTAGCGACTCTGCTTACTGGGGTAAGAAATGGGTTTTCAAGATTTTCTTTTTGCTTCGTAGTCTCTGCGATTTGGTCAAAAGCGAGTAGGGAAAGTACGGTTGCGATTATCAAAAACGCAAACTCGTAGTTCATTCGTTATCCGAATCTGTCAGATCCGGTGTTGCCAACGTCGGCGGTGGGGGCGGCGGAGGAACTGGGATGTACGCTTCAGCTGCTTCTTGTATTGTTTGAGCTGATTGTACTAAACCGTAAGGTGTTGGTCCGGTGTACCAGTTAGCTCCTGCTGGTGCTTGGAAAGGTTCTCCTCCTGTGGCGAGATTGTCAATCTCAAGGTTTTGCCTTTCGGACTCTGTTACCGTGAGTTCGGTTTGTAAGAGTTCTGCGAAGATGCTAA
>JBBPSB010000737.1:0-11847 GCA_038093375.1 Xerocomus brunneocitrinus
TCTTATATTCACCACGGTGGCACATGTCGTTTGTCAGGGTGGACTTGAATGAAACACGTAGTTACTGTCAATGACTTCCATTGTCCACCAATTTCCGCTGTCCCCTGTTTGAAAAATGACTCGATGATTGTGTTTGGAGTTGAAAGGGGAAGCTTTATGATGGCTGTTGCCGCGTCAAATCACTCTGAAAAGGAAAACAGGGTGGACACGAGCACAATACAACTGACACGCCAGTTGGCGTTTGCAGGTCCACCCTCAATTTCTGGCCTGGACCAGCGGCCTTCCACAGGGATATAAGACAAGTCGGCGACTGTCTGCCCAGATACCAACATTCCTCAGTTACTAGGACACATCGTACGCCGCTATGGGTCAGTAGTACCCCACTTTGTTTTACCACTTCATTACGATTGACTCGCCACCGATTTCCAGATGAAGTGGAGTTCTCCATTTTGCTCGATAACAGGATAGTTCAGGTTTCTCATCCGCCCCAGGATACTGTGGTCAAACTCTTTAAGAGTCTTCGAAAGGATCCCGATCACGCTGGACAAATTCCTCCAAAGATTACGTATGACGACTGCGCCTTCTACCGCTTGAAGAATCCAGTGTCGCTCGTCAGGGACAGGGCACGTTCGAACGACGAGTTTCGCAGCGAAATCAGGAAGGCATGCTCAGAGAAGAGCAATAGGGAGCTCGTTGATCCTGAATTAACAGAGGTCCGCGAATTGGCAGAAGAGTTCTCTCCTCGGCACATCTATCTAGTCATTGAATTGCCTGATGGCGAGTATTCACTTTTGTGCTCTGTGTTGCGTTGCTGAACACTTTGTTTTCTTAGTCTTCAAGCAATCAGAGGAGGCAGTTTCCGCGCTGAGAAAGAAGCATAACCCGCTGTTCAAATGTTTGCAAATAACGGTCCAGGACCTGACCAAGTGGTGTAACGACGATGTTAAGAACAACTTACAAGATGGCGTTTTCACGAACGACGACGATCACCCTGACTTCAAGGACATTCATGACGCACTAGTAAAGCCTCGCTTGTATCAGGTAAATACCCTCAGTGTTATACTATTCTCCAGACACTGAAGTAAAATCATTCTAGGTCGTTGAGGGGCAAGAGCGAGATCTCGCCAATGCCCGTAGCTTTAAGACCCAGTTTGATCGTAACTTTGCGCTCGCCGGGATTCAGCCATCCACGGTGACCAGCGGTCGGGAGTTTGCAGCATTCTACAACATTTTGCGTTCCTTTAATCAAGACGTGGAAAATATCAACAAGAGCCGCTCTTCGTATCTCAAGGCTAGCAACTTTACTGTCAACTTCGTTCAGCCTCCGTTCTTCTCCGAAGACGATGACTCTCGTAGTTTCCAATATCATCCGTAGGCACTGATTCTCGTCTATGTTTCTGTCTCACCGACGATTCTGCAGGGAGAAATCGTGGGAATTTCCAATCTTTCTCGACACCAAGTTATCTCGGGGTGCATTTCGAAAATTCACCCCTAGGAGTGATTGGATGGTTGCTCCCCGCAATTTCGGAATTCCATCCATCATCTCCGAGGTGATATCACAAAAGTCAGAGAGCGATCGTCATCGGATGCTCGTTCAAGCGATTGCTATTGCCCGCACTGGGCAATATCTTCTCAAATCCACCTCCAAGAGAAGGTTTTTCGTTGTGGCCATCTATGTGAATGCGAAGATGGTGGCATCCCGGTATATTGTGATGCAAACCAACCCTGGCGATGCAGAGACAAAACCGGTAAGCGATAAGTATAGTGCAGTATATTTGAGCTTTTTATTGAACTACGCAGGTCTCCGTTTATCAGAAAGATTTCGACCTTGCCGATACAGAGCAACAAATAGATTTCCTGCGCGAGATGTACAATCTGGCAACAGAAATCACTGCGCTTTCTGGTGACTTGGATCCGAGCAAGCAAAATAGCCTCTCTGCTCTCAAGGTTGACGCGAAGAAAGTCCTTTCGCTCACCTCGGCGCATGGGAAAACGAAGACAACCGGAACCACAAAGCTGGGCACGATCGAGGAAGGACACGAAGGGGAAAATGAACCACAGGACGAAGATGCTCTAGGCATTTTTGAGGCCGAGGATATTCAAAACGTTTTGCGGCAGATGAATTACAAAATCGTATTCATCCCTTGGGGGGTACGAGTTCCTGTCTTGATTGGTGCTCACACTAACATACGCATCTTAGCATCCTGACCTTGCCATGATCGTGAGCGAGACGGGCGACACACACGCATACCTCAAATTCGTGAAACGAGAGAGGGAAATTCAAGTGCTGAAATATCTCTCCGAAATCGAGTCGCCGTCGAACCACACCATATCCGGCGTTCAATTCTGGCCTGTCGAAGGAGGGACCGTGGTCTCAATGTCCGTTGGTGGCGGCTGGCTGACGTTGATGGATCGTCCCACCGAACATTTGTGGTCTGTGGCCCTACAGCTCTTCGAGGCCGTCGCGTTCATGCACGAGCACAACGTCGCGCATATGGATTTGAAGCCGCAGAACATTATCATTCCCTCGCAAGGCGGGCGTTTGTCGATTATTGACTTTAGTGTCTCGATTCGCGTCCGGGGACCAAATGTGAAATATAGTGGAGTTGTCGGAACAGAAGACTACATGGCCCCGGAGGTTCAAAAAGGAGAGTACAAGCCGATGCTGGCGGATCTTTGGAGCTGCGGGAGAACATTGGAGGAATTTTGTTTGCGCTGTAACCCTTCGGCAGATCGTACGAAGCTGCTCGAAATAGCCGGACAATTGATGAATCAAGACCCGGAGGCACGACCGAAGATGAATACCCTGCTAGAGTGCATGGGTCCCTCGCAGCGAGGAGAGGCCGATGTTGTGCCTCCCACGTTGCGGTGAGCCGAGGTCTCAGTGTTCCTCCGTCTGATGTACTCATGCTCGTCTGCAGACACCTTCAAGCTATATCCCCCCTGTGCGCCTGAATGCTTTAGAATTCGATCATACCAGTCCCTACAAATTGTACTACGATTTTCATCATCACCCTCTTTGTTGTAACCTGAATCATTTGTGTATTGTGAGCCTCAGCTTGTATTAGCTACATGTAGTGTACCGTTCGCCGCGCGAATGCAACACCCTGATCGTTTCAACGCTGCATATAAGATAAACTCGTTAGTGCCGGTGCACCCCGACTCACGCAGAAATCATCCAAGCCAACGAATTCTCGGTTTGAGGACGGTCGGTTGGATTTACGTGGAGTGTGCCACTGTTCAGTCCTGCATTATAAGCCCTAGGCTAGCTGCCCCGAGATCCCAAGTTTACATTGGACAGTCGCACACGGCCATCGATTACATAGATACATCCTATCTCGTTAAAGTTCTCCCACCACTCTCTCCAGAAGCCATTTCCTAGCAGCTCCATCCACCAGGACGACAGGCACCTTCACTTGCCCAGGTCCAATGCTCATATTCTCTGCCTTCCACTGACGAAACGCCGCAAAAGTGCCCGACCCCAGAATTCGTACACTAGGGACCCGAACCTGTTCATCCTGCAATACTATCTGGAAATTGGTATTAGCATCGGCGAGGCCTTCGGATAATCTCGGAGGCGCAAGATGCGCGTTCGGACCTATTGGTTGGACCTCGTTAGACAATGTATGGTTCGATAGAAACGTGAATGGACAGACCAAGTGCTCCTGCAGGCTCGATCAAGTACCCCACAGTCGGCGTGCCTTGGCGGTCGTCGAGCACCGCGGTAAACTCGTTTACCTGTATGACATCTGGACTGACAGCTTGAATGGCAGACATAATGTCACTGTCGGATATCAATACAGGCGCTAAACGGATCGCCATGCTACATTCTTTCAGACTGCGCAGTGGGAGAAGAAGAATGGGAATCATACCTTCGTCTTCCAGAAAGCACAAAAACGGGTAAGCCATCGTCGGGATCAAAACCTATGACTTCAATGATATCACCCAACCGGTAACGCCACAAGCCATCCTCTGTGGTCAGCACAACTTCATATTGCTTTCCCACCTCTAATTCCCACTTGAAAAATTAGTTAATTCAGCGCCAATCTAGAATGCAGAAACGAAGACAGGACTCACTACTTGGAGGAGGCTTTCGTGGGATTCCTCGGCGGTCACATCCAAAAATTCAACGAGATTTTGGCTTAGAAGAACAAATGTATGAAGATCGTCTAGTCGATAGGGAAGGCCAATGCCGGATTCTGTCGATCCATAACCAAAGTTGTGGATGGCTATGGTTGGCCCGATGACCGACTTCACCTAAATGTATATGTAATAATCAGTGTGACAACTGGAGAAGAGCAGAGTTTTCTCACCTTTGGGAGCACGCTGGCAAATGGACCACTGCATCCAATGATTATCCTTTTTAGTTTGGGCCAAACACGCGCGGCCCATCCTTCGCACGAGAATGGAGGGCCAATTTCACAAAGTTCTGCAGCACGCTCCGGATTTGCATGGAAGTGAACCTGCTCGAGCTTGTATTTCCTTCTATCCCTCTTTGAGAGATATATGACTTACTTGCAAGTGAGAATGCACTTCGCGCACGCCCGGCAGATCAGGCACTGTGCCGTTCTTGATGGAGGATAAAAACAGATCCCACTCCTCGTCCACGTATCGCACCAAATCGTAGAATAATGTTGAGAATGTGATGATAAAACAATCAGTGTCCCGACATGCGAGGATGAAGAGTGCGTGTATCATCAAAAACGATTTATGGTGAGAGATCATGGACGCTGCAAAGGGTGCGACAGATCCAGGGGCTGTTAGAATGATCAGTTACAACAAGTGCAGATCAGGTATGTTCTTCACCCACCAATCACGGACATCCGGCCGTCATCTTCATCGACATTAGTCCATCCTAGCACCGCACGTACTATGCCAGATGATACAGTGGAGACAGGAATCTTTTTCACTATTTGACCAGGTTCCCGTTCTACATATTTGAGCTCGCGGTAGCCATAAAAGAATACTGCCGCCACCGGCCCTTCGGCAGAGAATATAGAACCAGTGGAAAAGTTGTATTTCGGAAAGAGCTTTGGTTCCCTTCCAGAGGTTGCACTTGAGACTGCTAGGAGATAGGGTAGACCCGGCGCGAAAAGGTTCTCGAGCTCAGCCTCCTTGCAAGGGCAAGTATCGAATGCGGCCATGAATGGCTTGTACGCATCGTAATCACTGAGAGGGACACAGCGTCGAAAATCATGCACGAGCTCGGTATCCGAGGCGGAACCATGAGCAGAGATGGCGTCGCGAAATTCAGCTAGAAGTGGTGTCTTGGACGCATATTGGGTATTCAAGTTGGCACGAACGATCTTCAACAGGACTGACTCTGTTTTCTCGATCACAGTTGGTCGGAGCTCTGGGGTTAGAAACTGGAGAAGCTGTTGGTGGGCCTGGCTCGAAGACATGGTGGTATAGCAAAGGAACTCACTTTTGGCCCACCCGTCTGATTTATCAATCCGTTCGGCTAGTTGGCTTACTAGGACGCGTTGACTCCATTTGAAACACTACACGGCAGGGCCGTGTCCGTGATAGTCTCTGCATGGCCATGGCTGGGTCAGCCTGGTAACTCTCTGCCCAGGGATTACACTGCGCGTATCGTTCTCAGTCACTGGCACACCTGCGCAGCACATTCCAGCCGACAGCAGAGGTGGTTTTCGAAACCCCAGGTGGTCTCTGCCTTTTTCCCCGGCGACTCCCTTGTGGAGGAGGATGCAGACGTCATTGCTCTAATCCCGTGCACAGGCAAACGGTGGAACAGCAGTCAAGATCGGTATGTCTCCCAAATGTACTAAGAATCTGGCGACACAAATCACAGTGCGGGATTGTTTTCCTGTGATCGAATAAAAAAAATAATTAGAACCCCGTAATGTGCTGAGATGTGTGGAATGTGGAGATGGTGCAAAGATTTTTTCATGTGATGAGATAGGTGCGTATTACTCACACTCGGTCCCCGATGTACATATTGAATTCATGCACTGTTTGTGTGAATAAGCGGCCATCAAGGAATAGCGCTTTAGTACATCGAAATTGGTGTCATGATACGCCCACCCAGAATACCATGATCACCTGCCCCAAATGACTGCTTTGGATCTGTTTGTGGGATGACCCAGTCAGGCAGGAGACTCGGAAACCATTCGGTGTTACGAAGGGAGAGGATGTTTCTGGAAGTGTGGGACAGTGGCCGTTTAGTGAACACTCTAACTGCATCTGGCTTGACACGTCTTTGATGGAATGCAGTGAAGCTTTGTTTATCTGTGTAGCGCCCAATTTTGAGCATACACGGAGAATTTGGATCGGATCAATGGGTGTGAACTGTTCTTGATAGATCCTGACTTTGGGAATAGCAGCATGCCAGGGTGGCGGCGATTCGTCCCAGATGACATCAATACAAATATTGTAAGCTGGGGGCCCACCGAGATATCGACAAAAACATCACACTTACTTACCAGAAGTAGCTTGAAGGGCGTCTGATATTTGAATTCAATCGCCGCTTTCTACACTACACCGGTAAGCAATGCAATATAAATTCAAAGTCTCAACATACTTCTGGTGAATGGCGTATGTAAATGCGGACTCCGAGTCAATCCTTTCTGTGTAACCACCATGGGCTACATGTGAACTTGGGGCGTACCTTTACGCTTCACAGGACGTCCATCGCGTGACTCTTTGCAACGTTATGATCCCCGTGCTGATGGCAGAAATATCTTCCGTATTCCAGTAGATGAATTTGTTCCGAGAGGCATCCGGAAACTTCCACGAAGTTTGTCATTTCTATGGATATCTGAAGGCGCTCAGCGTGGAAAAAAAAGGGCCCAGTAACGAAGTTACCTGGCACTTCGCAGAGTTAGCGGCTTGATGCTGGGAAAAAACTGCATCAGAAGAAGATGGTTTAATGTGCAATGTACTCAGAAAGGCAAGCGGACACGAGCCCCACACACAGCATTCTGTGTTGATCGTTTCTCCGCCGCGGCGCAAGTTTTCGGATTAGCTAGATCATAATATGCGGTTACTCGGAGTCTTTGAACTTGTTCTTCGACATTTCGGCGAAAAACGACTGTTGTGGAAATGCAAAGTGAGGCTGTGGAGCGAGGGAAGCACCAGAATCATGATGCATCATGACTGTAAATGACAAGTCGTCTCCGCGTGTTGCCATACACCGCACCAGTACTATCGGACTAACGAAGATGATGATCAAGGAACTCGGTAAAAAAAACACCAGAACCGAGAACATCCCAATGAGTTGGTGTCACGGACCGCTCACGGTTAGACACACGAACGCACCAATCACAACCTTCTGTTTCTCCAAAAAGACGTAGTACCTTGTCCCTCATCTAGAATCATGGGGCAGGACAGATGACACACTACCATAACTATACAGAACCGACAGCCTCCTCCGCTGTACTCTTTTCCGCCATGAGCTTAGCCCCAGCTTGCTCCCTTTCAATCCGAGCTCGGTAGGCAGCCGTACTCCCCGTGTTATCCAACCACCAGTCACCCCACCTCAAAGGCTACAAAATAAGCCTGTGTCAAATATTTCAATACCAAGAACAACATTTGATCTCACCTCCACTTCCGTGAACTTCTTGTCCTGCGACCATGACTTGAATCCCAACAGCTCGGGCGCCAAATCGAACCTGGATCGCTCAAGAGGCTTAAAGACGATATGTGAGCAACTGTCAATCGGACTAGATTAGAATACTCGCCTTGGCTAGGTCAATGGACGGTGCTTCTACTCCACCTTCCGTATTGTTTCTGGATCGCCCTTGTGTGAGCAAGCCACATTCGGAGCAATATACATCGTGCATTGTCTCTGCGCCTTGGCGTCCGTTCTTGAGTGCGTTGAACATGAACTCGCGTGTATGCACTCCTCGTCGAAGTGCAGTCCATACCCTGATACAAATATAAAATTTGCCTCTCGCCCGAAATGTGTCCCGGGGTCAACTCACCAGTCAATGAATTCAGTATACTTGCCGCATCCTTTGCACGGAGTGGGAAGGCCTATTACCTTTGTTCCGCCCAACCCAGTGTCCTGGAAATCACGGCCCACGAATATTTGATTGAGTCTGAGGTATTCATCTTCAGTGATGTACCATAGATCCACTCTAGGCTGGTCTCCGCCTCCTATATCGATGAGTTTCGTAGGGGGTTTGATTTTGTTTTGTGACTTCCACCGCGATGCAAGTGAGTATGCATATAAGATCCTAGCGGTGTCAAGGCATCGCAAGAGTACTCACAGGGAGAAATGGCACGTCTTGGTTGACGACTGGCATGATTGAGGTGACTGCCTTGTGAGCCCTCAAAAATGAAATGTTTATTTGCACCCTCATTTTCACGGCAGGTACTCCGTGCTTACCGCACGACTCGACTCACTCCGAGGTAAGGGAGGCCACATACATAAGGTTTATTGCAGCCGGCATAAAATACACACGCAGAAGGCTTCGCCAAATTCTTTCAGCGGGAATCGGCTCGGAAGCAGTGGAGTCCTGGCGTTAAACTCTGATCATCATGACCTGGCATACCAAGAAAAAATATGACCTTGCTGTCAGCAAGGTAATTTCCGGGATCCGGAAAATAGACGAAGTGTGCTCGGTGGGTCCTGCAGACATATTGAAAAAAGAACCGCCACTGACACAAGGACAAGGATAACTATTGTAATTTCCAGCGATAATGTTATCGGTCCAACACGCCGGCGACGCAGCGCTGTACATCATGCAAGAATTGGAGGCAACTCGGATACCGTTTACTCAAACATAGTTCGCTGGACTCGAGACACGTTGCTGGTGACTTTGATGCAATTTCTTTCCCTGCCGGGTAAAGCAATGTGCGTGGCTTCCTTATCATAACATGCCATCTTCGGGCGTGAGACTGTCAGGTATATTCACTTGTTACGCCTCGGATGAGCCGTTCTTCGACGAAGGTTTGATCAGCCATTCTAGCTTCGGCGGTCCAAATACTGGCAACATTACCAATAGCATGGTTCCACCGGAAGCAGCCGCAGAATGAACAGTCAGGTGTACATTGAGATCCATCCAGATGTGGGTTATTTAGTTTTTTTTCTTCTAGAATTTCCGCATCAGCTCCACTTCAAACCAATAAGTATCTCGAACCTGGTTCCATTCAAATCACGGTGGATAGGCCGAGACACCCTTTTTCCAATACATCTGATGGTCTTCGATCACTGTCTTTTTGCTCGGGTTTGACTGATCACCGCCCATAACTTTTAGGGTTCTTCCTTTTCTTTCCTGGGAACTGTGAGCCGTATCTTTTCCATTCAAGGTTCAGTCAGTACATAGCGGGCAGAGTATTGTGAGCAACTCGATGCCATTACACGGTTACACGCTCCTAAAATTATGTTTCACTAGACAGGATAAGGAAAGGTTACCGCTTCTTGATCCACCTCTCAGCATCCTCCACCACTTCCAATTCGGCTTCTTCCGCTACCCACCTACCCCTGTATTGGCTTGTTTGATCCACGGTCGTGTATAAATACAAGGCCCCAGGTCGGTCTGAATGCAACAGTCTCTTCTACAAAGTCACTGTACATCGTCTACTCTCTTATATCTACACGAAATGGTATGTTCTTGCTACCATTTGACATTCGCGATCTCTTTGATGTTTCCCACTCCAGAGCTGGTATATGGGAACGTGGAGAAGACCTGCCTCCGAAATTGTCGCTGAGCAGGCTTCGGGGGAGCAAGCCCAGAGCGGCTTCGTATGTTTTTGTTACCATTCGAAGCCTCATCACCCGTTTAACGACGCTCGCTTCAGTGTTGGCCCTCACCTGCACAAGCCCCGGGGCTTAAGAGTGCTTCCGAAATCGCCACTAAGCAAGCCTCGGGGGAGCAAGCTCAGGAGACTCCCGTATGTTATTTATTTAACATCTGACCCATCATCAACTTTTTTGATGATGCCCGTTCCAGTCTTCGCGTCCTCCCTTGTACTGGAGTACACGTGCCTCCGACATTGTTTCTGAGCAAGCATCTGAGGAAACCCAGCAGAAGGCCGGGGAGTCCAAGTAGTTGTTCTATTTCTGGGTACAACAAAGCCAGTGTTGTCTCATTGTTGTCTGTGATTGGTCCCATATGCTCGCATGAATTCTTTAACGTTTTGTAACTCCCAGTTGTTTTGTTTTGAAGCCGGAGAGTAAAGCAGTAAACTGTTTTGATTTTGATTTTAGTCTCGTGGCATCAGTCACTGCGGTCACACAACCAGTTCGGTTGTGAGAATAACGCGAATGCTGATGATCATGACTGAGGCATCATGTCGTGCCCAATGGGGATCCAATGTCGCGTTTTTTTATGGGGCGCAGCTCATGATCGCCTTTGTTCTCCACTCGACGGCATCAGACCCAGCAGGAAGAGTGTTGGCGGATGAGCACACTCGTTTAGTGACATCTAGGGAAAAAAAAACCTGTAATACAGGGGATTCTATAGAGCATCATGTAGCCAATTCCACACGATACATGCAACAAGACATAACACCTGTGTTAATTGGGCGCATCCGACGGCATGTCTAGGGTGGTGGTGACCAGATCGCGCACGGCGACGACGAGACGCGTCTTGAATGCCACCGCGAACCTTGAGCTTCTGTTCACGAGTCTGACAGAGAACGGGGTGTTATCAGCGTCGGATTTGCGAGAGACTGGAGTGGCATTGTGGCATTGGGCCAGGCGCAGACTGTGCAGTTAAGGCCGATGCGCAAAGGACATGGCGTTCCCGTCGTGGAACACGGGCCGCTGGCGGTCTGTGCATCCAAGGCACATAGTTCGCCAGGACCAGGTGAAGAGGTGTTCGGGGTCAGCACAGGAAAAGAGACTTGGACCATCTCTTTGGACATCGCTCGTGTGCCGTGACGAGCGGAGACGAGGGCGGGGACGGGAGTGATGGAGTGAAGTGAACGGGCGGCAGCGAAACACCTCGCACACCATGCTAGGGTTCAATGGAACCCAGTTGAAAGCGAGGAGGAGACCTACCGCCAGGGAGGACGACCAGGATGTAAAACTCGAGCGCGAGCTGCACTACTTAAGTTCAACGAAAGAGAGGCGCGCTGCGCCACTTTCCCTACTCTGCCGGCGCTTCACTCGTACCTCATTACGAGTCAGACCGGCCATCTAGAACTCACTTCTCATCTTGACCGGTACAACATCTCTGTATCATATATTCTCACACAACGTTGACGCATGAATTAGAGAGGCTCTGCAGTTGGCAGGTACGTCTAACTGAACAATATACGCTCAGACGATGTAGTACCAGTGCTTGAAAGCCAATTTCTGCCTTCAATGTAAACACCAGGATGTTTTATCTTCTAGCGAATTGGCAGGCATCCTCGGACATGTTTCTCTCTAACGTCGTCTCAGCTATATCCATCTCGGCGACGTCTTCAAGCTGCTGATAGTACCTCTGAAGAGTGCCCCTCGCAGTAAGTTCAACTTGTCCTCTCCACATTCCTCATTGCCGTGTCGCGCTTGTCGACATGGCTTACAAGATCTTGGTTGGACGATCGTACACAGACTCGATCTCCTCAAGTTTGACCCCGCACCGTCTGGCACCCCCACTCTGAGGTACCTCTCCAAAGTCAAAGTCGGCAACTGAACTCGACCGAAAGGGAACTCCTCGTTTCTGATTTGGGTTCCGGTGGAGTCTGGCAGCTCGTCAAGGGTTCTGACAGACACCATTCGGGGATCCATCGACGTCGAAACTGGCATATCGCGATACACGGTACGTACGCATGCACATCCCACAGGAACCTCCCTGCTGACGGCCACAACCAAGGAAACACGCTGTACATCCTACTGGAGCTCACCTCCGAGCTGGCGGCGTACAAGTTTCACTCTGCTCGGCAGCCTCTGGC
>JBBPSB010000738.1:0-11846 GCA_038093375.1 Xerocomus brunneocitrinus
GAATGTTCGGGCATATTTTTTGCCGAGCTCATCCCCATTTCTGGAGTGTTTGAGTATATAAATGCATCGCCGAAAATGAGATTACTAACCTGGCACGAATTCGGTCTGGAAACAGGCCAGTGTTCCAATCGGTGGCCAGTAGCTCTGCTGCTTCCAGTTCTTGTGCTGATCGGTTCCCAACTACAGTTGTGAGCCCTTGCTGGTATTTCTCCAAGAACAATTTGGTGCCGGCGTCGGCATTCCAGTCCCTCTTCAGGACTTCCTTTACCTCTTCCCGGTAATTCTCCCCGATTACTCTCCGAACCGTCCAGCGTGTGCCATATCTTGTCAGCCTCTTCGGTTTTCGACTACGGGCAAATGTTTTCATCCACACCACATAATCCTGACCATTATAAGTTATGTCCCATTATGACTCCAACAGCCATACCTTCTTCCTCGTAGCCCACTCTTGCTTGCCCATCTTCCTGGTCTCCGGCAATTTTTGTGCATCATGAACGATTTGCCGAAATATAGCCGTTTTGTCTTGCTTCTGCTTTGCTCCCTTCCAAGCCCCTTTATGCTCTTGAAGAATTCGGAGCTCAGCGATTGAGAAATCTACCATTGTAAGGAATAGCTTTGTTGAAACGTCGAGATGTTGGTAGACGATCGAGAGCGGTCAACGGTCAGTCACTCTGTTGTCAGCGTCGCCTTGACAGCGTCGCCTTGACAATGTCCATCACAAACATGGCATATGTGCCAGCAATGCCGGCGGTGGTGTTAGGTCGGCATCCTATACTTGACAATGATGAACAGTCCCTTATGGATGAGATATAATACATATTTCTTAAAATGATTTGAATTGTATAGACAGGCTGTTCAACTGACCGACCTATGGCAAACAGACAATGTATCTGTGCAGCATATAAGGTCCCCTCTTCAATGCCGCGATCCTGCAAGCGAAATTAAATTGCCGAGATGAACGCTTCTGCTCACTCGGGGAAGGATAGGGAACATTTATTCGATCTATCTCCCAGCTTTGCAACCTGGAGAGCCCTCATTCACTGTATAGCGAGGCGACATAGCACAAACCCACTATGGTAAAGCAAGGAAAAAAGATGCCGGTGGCAAGGAAAGCAAACTTGGTTGTTTATAAAACTGTAGAAACCACTAGAGGCACAAAAACCAAACTCCTGAAAATCAAGCCATCCAAGCAGTATCCTTTGTCAAGGTCTACACAGAATTCCCCCTCCAAAGTAACATCCTCCAGTACAGCGCAGCAATTGGTGGAGGAATGCAGTCTGCCACAATTTGATGATGATTATAGCATGCCAGATCCATTCCAGATCCCAAAGCACAAGGTAATATTTGTGTTTTTAGATTGCAACACTTCTCAAAGTATCCTCAGACTCAAAATGATTTCCTTCGGGACTGGCTGCCATTCCAAGAGGAATATTTAGGAATGCTTTTGAACATGGAGGCCCCACCCCCTGATAGAAGATGCTCGGTCCCAGGATGTACCAGAGAAGGTGTATATCGTTGTACTGACTGTTTTCGGCAACTGCTGTATTGTACTTCTTGTTGCCGGGAAGAACATCTCAAACATCCACTCCATCGAGTTCAGCAGTGGGTTGGCCGATTTTTTGATGATTCATCTCTACGGCTGGTAGGCGACATACCTTTGTTCGCGGACGATCATTGTTAATCGCGGCAGGCTGGAATGGATATTCACCTCGGCCATGGTGGATCTAGATGTCCGAATACCGACAGCTTCGGTATAGAACCAGAGGCCGATGAAGATCAATGGGAGGATATAGAGTCTTCCGATAAGCCAGCGCACCTCCGGCGGCCAGAGCACGGCGAATATATCACTATCATTGACACTACAGGTGTTCATTTCTGGAACATCACATATTGCTGCTGTTCCGACTCACCGGCGAAGCACAAGCAGCTCTTCCATGCTCGGCTTTTTGCAGCAAGCACGATAAAACCTCGAACGGCTTTTACATTCAGAGTCCTCGATGACTTCCTCATGGATAATGTTGAGTGTGGTACATCGGCCATGAATTATTTCAGCAAGCTTCGCCGGATCACATCTAATGCATTTCCCCACATGGTGCCGGTGAGTTCAAAGGTCTGTCGGCACGTTCGGCCCTAATGCCTCCCCGGAAAGGACCGTTACAGGGAGTTAATGAGGGTGGCAAGACAATGGAGACTACTGAAGACGCTAAAATGGACCGGCCAGGGGGTGGGAGATCTCTCACTGGTTCGGGGCGGGTTGGCGCTCTTCTGTCCGGCGTGCCCCCAACCAGGCATCAATGTCCCGAAGACCGCCGACACCGATTTCGCTGACTGGAAATATACTCGGACTGTCGTTATGGACGGCAATTTCAAGGCCGAGCACCTGCATACACGGGCACCGGAGGACGATGTTTGGCTAATGGATGGCCGGGGATTCATGGTGACTAGACCAACTTACAAGGAGTTTATATCGGTAACAAACTATCCAGCACAAGTAAGCATGAGTAGCAAATCATATGTGTCACAAGTGACCGATCGTTCCATTTAGCGGTCTGATTGCAACAATCATCGGGCGGTCAACCGAGCCAATGCCGATCGGCAGCGCCTGGAAGCTACTGGAATTGGCGGATGTGCTTGTGCGCGGCATGGATGCTTTTACCCACACAGTATGGTAGACTTCCAGAAAGGCGAGCGGTAAGCGATCGCTCTTATGAACGTGAGCGTTAACTAACCTAAGATCTTCAGGCAGGTGAACATGGACTACTCTCTTGCTAATATGTTACAGCACAACATGGATGAGATTCAAAGGGTGATCACATTCTATGATGTGAATTGCCAGTACACCAAAAAATTACGTGCTCGGCTGAAGGGTAACGAGTATATATCATTACCATCCGCGATTGAGATAGTTCCGGCAATCGGAGCATGGCACATTCATGGCCATCGGCAGGAATGTTTGGCACGGTACGGTGCAACATTTATTCAGGGAGCCGGAAGAGTGGATGGCGAGATCATGGAGACGCTATGGGCGTCGCTGAATATCATATCGCCATCGGCACGGGGAATGTCAGCTGCACACCGACAGGAGTTACTCGATTATCAAATGAACGATTCAAACTTCTTGAAGATGGTTTGCATGAGTGAGGAAGTGTTTCAAATATGTATTGTGCTTGGCACTGATCACATTACATAGGCCGATCAATAAGGCGAAAGTTTAATATGGCCACACGTGCTCTTGCCGATGCCGAAGATGCATTTTCCCGACTTGATACCGCTGCGCCTGCCGACGAGAAGACCCAATGGGCCAAAGATGAGAAAAATGCTATTGAACGCCGACTTGCCGATGTGTCTGTCATGGATATATATGAGATCCAGATGGAGAGAGGTGAGTTGCCGCAAACATTATTGACCGAGGACAGGGTAACCGTTTGGCAGCGCCGACCGTTAGGATCATGGAACTTGACCTCTTGGCCGAACCTCATGGTGATGACCGGGGAATGTATAGATCGGTGGGGTGGATTGCCGATGGTCTCAAACTGGAGGCCGGGCAGATCATGCTCAGGATGCAAGCCAATGAGCTCGGCACAAGGCCTACCGAATCCCAATTATTGACGGTGGCAAGGAAGAGGGAACGCCTCGAATCAGAAATTTCAAGATTCAATGCATCGGCAATGGATTTCATCGGCACCGCCATTCAGGACTCATATGCTGAGGATAATGAGGATGTTGATTTGTCCCCACATTACGGCGAGCAATGGGAGGATATTCTCGGACCCCCGGTGATATCATCGGACAACTCGGAAATCGTTGGTCCAACCATCCATGCTGAGCATGCAGTCTTAATGCTCCCTTCAACACTTGGCCGTGACAAATGCATCTCATGTGGTCTGGCGACTCTACTTGACCAAGAGATAAAGTTAAGACTCGGCCAGGCCAATGACGCATTGCACGAGCTTCGTCTTGCGCTGGTGGACAAAGCGATCCTATTTCGCCAGGAAGTTCGGCATGCTAAAAGTCAGTCGACGAAGACACGTGCATGGGCGAGGGTCGGTGGAGTCCAGACAGTAGTGGTCCGGCATGCCGCTATCTATCGCCGAGCACGACGGCAACTCGTTTCCTTAGGAGCTGATGCAGAGATCTTAGCAAAATATCGGCCATTGTTAGACAATGATCTCAAGGTTACTTCAGCGGTCGCCGACCCTAACTCTCGGGGAGAACGGCATTCAACCCTAGCCTGGTTCTGGTCCATAGATATTCCTGGAGACACCGAGGTACACAACTGGATGTCTGAATGTAGGTTCATATGTGTATTATTTCAGCCAATGTTATGATGCTAACATATTGACTTGCAGTTTACCGGGTACATTGGCTGCGAGCGAAGGCTCTCCGGGACAGGTGCGGCGAGGAGATTGAACTATTGGTCTGTGAGTCGGCATGGACGGAAACATTCTTTCGGAACAAAGCGTCCATCCTTCGTGATCAAGCTATTGAAGCAATGGAGAGCTCCAGAAGTGGTCCGGCAGCCTATTGGGAGCGACAGGCTACATTATATCTCAGATTGGCAGATGATGCAGCTGATTGCCATCAGTATATGAAAGCGAAAACAATGTAATCGATACATTTCAGTTCTTCTTAAATTCTAAAATCATCATTCGTTACTCGGGGTAATGTGGCCGACACAGCCTTTTGGTGGTGATTGTATTGCCACTTGTGGTATCTCAGAGTTGGTCCACCGGTTGTCTCCGGGCGGAGTCGGCGGAGTCGATTAAAGAATCGTCTGGGGTGCCACAGGTTGTTCTCCGTCATCATTACCATCTCATCCAACATGCAATCACCTTCATCCAACACTGAGAATGAGTTCTCATATGACAACATGTATCTCGTGCTCCGATATTGTGGCTGTCGCCTGAAACTCGGCGTGGCGGCATTGATGAAGGGACCTCCAAATGACCATGCCTGGTCAGATCTAATAATCGAGGCGGTATGTTCCCATACATTTCTATCATTTCAGGGCGCTCATTGTTGCGCTAGGAATTATTGAATCGGATCTATGTTTCGGGGACTTTCAGGGGAATGTTCATGCAACTCCCCCCAGTAGCGAGCTCTGTCTACAGGCTGATCATAGACATAGTTGATCAGGATGATCTCAAAGTCGCCCTCAACAAAATCCCCCTCGACGAGGATGACACCGATGCCTCCTTCTATACAGACCGGCTAGAACACGATTGGTGGTCACCGGATGGACATGCGTTACCTAGTGACTACCCTGCACAAGACCTGAAGGTGGTCTCTGCAAATGCTCGCAAGGTCAGGAAGGTTTGTCTTCACCGCTACAATGTCAGCGCTCGCTGATGCGCCACAGAAATATGACCCAACCAAAGAGTGGCAAGTATTCGATGACATGACCATATTGCGACTTCAACGCCGATCCCTCGCTGAGATGATAGCTAAGAAGCAGGATGAACTCCGAGATGTAGA
Organism: Xerocomus brunneocitrinus; assembly: GCA_038093375.1. Classification (NCBI taxonomy): domain Eukaryota; kingdom Fungi; phylum Basidiomycota; class Agaricomycetes; order Boletales; family Boletaceae; genus Xerocomus; species Xerocomus brunneocitrinus. The sequence continues at coordinate 5,476 of JBBPSB010000738.1, forward strand.
GTTAGAGATGACCGTTGTCGGCGAGCGGATGACACAGTTGGAAAAAACATTTGGCATAGATATTTTGTAATATGTACAAATCCTTTTGTATCTCAAACTGGGTATACTCTCCGAGAGCCGATCTCTTGTCCAACGGCGTCCAGAAGTTCATACTTCATGAATTCCGGCGGTGTGACCCCCACCCACTTCATCATTGTCTCACGCATATAATATGCAAGACAGCCACGGTTACCATCCACCGCATTGACTCCATGCCGAAGGAGGAATCCTGAAAATGCCATGACGGTTCCTGGACCATATCCGAACCGCTGTCCGAGTGTTGGTATAGACATTTCGCCATCGGTATATTCGCCGAACGTAGTGAGAAGATCGAAAGATTTCGCCGGAGAATTATGGTCACGATGATAGGGACTTTTCCGATTCATCATCAAGGATGCAGCATTGAATATACTCTCCCATTGTCCCACCACCTCTATTATCTCATCCACTCCGGCATCTCGGGCGCACTGCGGTAGCTTTGACATAGTGTCTTTACCTGCCCGATACTGGTCAGGGTGTATGACTGCCATCGCTCCGGCGAGCAATGCATTAGTTTCTGAGTGTGATGCAAGCCATGACCTTCCACCGGCAGCGGCATTGCTGGCCTTGAGTGTCAGCGATACTTCGGGCAAATGGGGCGGTCCGCTGTGTCCCATTTGGAACCATCCCGGAGACATATTCAGGCACCCCTTGAGTAGGCCGTCTGAGGGATTAAACAGTCCGCTATCTGTGCGCCAGCTCACGCCGGTGTTGTCACCGCCTTTGCCGAACGCTTGCTCCATCATACCGGTCGCCTGCAGGATAGTTGTCTTGTTATGTGAGTCAGGAAACATAACAATAAATAAGATCGGCGAACCTGTCGGTTGGTATTGAGAGCATGTGGAAGGTACCAAAGGACAATTACACCGTCGTTGTCAATGAACAATGCCGGTTTGTCCAGTACATCTGAGGGAGTCGGTGGAAACATCTTCAACAGAGTTTCCTCCCGTTCTTCATTTTTCCCATAGTCATTTCCTTTCAATGCTCGATGCAATTTGGCCGCCGAGAAGTTCACTGTTTCTGCGAATACTGAATCATTATTAATGTTCATTTAAACCCTTCTTACTAGGATTCCGATATGCCTCCGCCAGCCGGGCTACAATCCGATCGGCATCTTCTACCAGGTTAACTGGCATGGTGATGCTCGGTATAACTTCATGAGATACGTCGGTACGATGGGTGCACTCTCTGAATCGCTTAGTAATATAGGTGGCTACCGCATCGGCGAGGTTGAGGGGCATGGGGAACAAAGATTCTGTTGATCGTGTTGGTTTGGGAGGGAGAAAATCAGAATTTCTTTGTTCCGTGTGACGTGTTCACCAATGTTGATCACTCCCACGGTTGTCGTTGAGTTCAGAGCCGGCTTCCATAGCGATTCATGTGATCATGACTCATATTAGTCAAAACGGAACACAGCCATGCTGCCGTTCTGTATCGCCTTGCCGATTGCTTTCCTGAATCAATCAAGCCGATTTCGGCTCTCTTAGTCTGTGAAATGATTCCGCCAAGGTACCAAGGCCATTGATTGCTCCATCGCTATTGTCAATTTCATATGTTTTAAACTCATTGACTCGTATGGTTTGCTGCTACCGGATCTACGTCCTTCTATTTTGCAACTCCTACTGTGTATATGGTGACATAACCACTGAGGCAAGCTTATTTGATTGTTGGTTGAGTTGAAGTTGGTCCATGAGTGGATTAGATCTCCATATACCAACGTATGTGCTAATGTACTAACCTACGGCGGCCTATGTCGATTCCGATCTCTCGGCGACATTCCTTTTTGATTTGAAATGTTGATCTCTACAAACACCCCGGTATCGGCATTTGTGTGAGCCGAGGATCCGCCATGACCGTGATCCCTGGTCTCGTCGCCCACTCGTCACAGCAACATCTGTTAACAGCAGTCATGATCCTGTGTGTCATTAGCTAGTTGCCATAGCTTGAATCTCTTCGACGCCGCCGTCATGTGGGCTCAACCATTGTCGGCTGGTAGCCGTCACGGTCATCTATTTGTCATGGTGTTCATCTACTGGCCGCCGTCCTCATCTAGTCTCCCTTATGTTGATATCTTGGCCGGCACTGTTATCTTGTCGCCGTCGCCGTCACATCATGTCAGTCTCCAGTCATAATTGAGTCGGCGTCAGCATCATCTCTCAGCGGTTTGTAATCCCTTCGCCACTGTGATCATCTTGCCGCCACCTTGGCCATATTGTTGCCATACCAGTCATTCGGTGGCCGCCATTATCATCTAGTCACCGTCGCCGTCATCACTTTGCCAAAATCATCATCTTGTCGCCGACATGTCTTCACCTCTATCATATAATCTTATCGCCGCCTTCATCATGTAGTCACCGTCATGTCAGTCTCCTCGCCGCTGTCGCCGTTACGTGTTTCTTTCACTCACCAATTACGGCCGAAGAACAGACAGGTTGGCCGAAGGGGAACAGGTACTGGCTTGAATATGCAAAATGCGAAATTCCTCATTGACAGTGTTAGCCAGAGCATCGGTATGCAATGCTTGGGACTTTCAATCCATTAATAGACTCATTTACTTATCTAGAGATGCCGATATATGTGGAAGATGATATTCGGCGACATTGAGCTATGCCGTCCACTGTCTATGGAGATATCGATCGGCCAGAATATTGGTATGAATGGGTGATAAACATAGAGAGACAGGGCTACGACGGAATGCATTCGTTCGGGGAGCATCATACATATGTACCATAAATATATTAGGGTCCCACATGATGTCGGCAGGGTGTTAGTGCTAATACAGAGATTGAGACATGAACAAAGATCAAACCATAAGGTGGAGATCACAATGATTTTGATTTCCATATCAGAAAAGGATGTCATCGCCGAGGCAGAGCCATGCAGTATCCTCGGCTCACACAAATGCCGATACCGGGGTGTTTGTAGAGATCAACATTTCAAATCAAAAAGGAATGTCGCCGAGAGATCGGAATCGACATAGGCCGCCGTAGGTTAGTACATTAGCACATACGTTGGTAAATGGAGATCTAATCCACTCATGGACCAACTTCAACTCAACCAACAATCAAATAAGCTTGCCTCAGTGGTTATGTCACCATATACACAGTAGGAGTTGCAAAATAGAAGGACGTAGAGACCACGGCGAAATGGCAGAGATCACGGCGACATGGCAGAGCTCACGGCGACACAGCAGAGCTCACAGTGACACAGCAGAGATCACGCCGACATAGCAGAGATCACCGTAACCCAGAAGAGATCACGGTGACGGCGCAGAGATGTCAGGGCGACAGGACTTTGCATGCCGTCGCTCAAAACAATTATATAATCTGTGTTGTCGATCGTGGAAACGGCGAAGAGATAACGGTCATGGCACGGAGATCACGCCGACACAGCAAAGCTCACGCCGACACAGCAGAGCTCCCAGTGACACAGCGGAGAGCACGCCGACATCGAAGAGACCACGCCGACATAGCAGAGATCACCGTAACCCAGAAGAGATCACGGTGACGGCGTAGAGAGCACGGTGACGGCGCAGAGATGTCAGGGCGACAGGACTTTGCATGCCGTCGCTCAAAATAATTATATAATCTGTGTTGTCCCATATTTGGCATGCCATTTCGCCGATATTTAAAATCCCGTTCGCCGTGTTTTTTATCTTCCTCTCATTCTCTCACCACTGACCTCATCGCCGTCATCATCGAATGTCCACTGCCATGTCCGGCCCCTCGCTGACGTCTACCGTTGCCGCCGACGTCGTCCGTGCAATCAACCGCCTCGAGCTCGCCCTCGAGGCTCTCGTCTCAACGTCCCTTCATTTCCCTCGCCGCAACGCCGCCAGGCAGTCGTGGGAACAGTGGATCTTTTTCTGGCAGGCTGCTGAGGTAAGTTCGTCAGTTGTATTCTTTGTCCGCCGCTTACCTTTGAGCAGGACGAGTATCAATCGGCGCGCCGAGACGCCCAAGAGATCGGTATCCCAGCACGATGCCCACGTGGCGCTCTTCGCGTTTGGGAAGAGGCCACCGCAGCGTATTGTGATTGGATGAGGAGACTTGCCACTCCGGCCCTCCCGACGATTATCGTCACCGGTCACTCCAGGGTATGTAGCCCTCCCTTCACATTATATTTTCTTGATATATCCAATTCTTAGGCTATTAGGCGTCGTCGCTAATTCATTCGCTAGAGTATTGGTAGTCGTACATTGCTGCTACCCTCTTTTGTAAAATTTTCCTAGCCATTCATGTGTGCTTCTGATCGGCGTCGGTAGAGTGTGACGTTCCGGAATTCCGGATCGGCCATATTTCCAACCTGTATATTCGGCGGCGAGGTAAACGATTAGTGGCATCAATGTGGGCACTCATTAAATAGCCTCCTGTCCGTTATGCTCCTTTACCGCTTCAAGCATGATGTCTGGCACTCAGGTTAGGCTGTCGGCGTGGTAAATACTTGGAACCAGTCAAGATATGCTCTCGGCCCACCTGTCTATCTCTCTAGCCCGATATCGGCCCACCTATTTATATCGGTGGATATGTCATCGGCCCACCCTTTCGCATAGTTAGGCATTACCTTGGCCGATCCCATCATTTCGCTAAGTTCCTTCTAGGCCGACCAATTCATATCGGCAGCGCCTCTCTCGGCCCGCCCATGTATTTCAGTCGTCTAATGTCAGCCCAGGCCCCAGCGATGTACATCGGTATATATCTTCTTGGCCCATCTATTTAACTCGGTAGGCATTTACTTAGCCCATCCCATCATGTCGGTAGGTTTCTTCTAGGCCGACCCATTGATCTCGGTAGCGCCTATCTCGGCCCACCCATTTATTTCAGTAGTCCATTATTGTCGGCTCAGCGGCCTACATCGATATATATCTCCTCGGCCCATCTATGTATCTCGGTAGGCATTCCCTTGGCCCATCCCATCATTTCGGTACGTTCCTTCTAGGCCGACCCATCTATTTCAGTAGTCTAATGTCAGCCCAGCGATGTACATCGGTATATATCTTCTTGGCCCATCTATGTAACTTGGTAGGCAGTCCCTTGGCCCATCCCATAATCCCGGTAGGTACCATCTAGGCCGAACCATTCATCTCCGTAACGCCTATCTCGGCCCACCCATTTATTTCAGTAGTCCATTATTGTCGGCTCAGCGGTCTACATCAATATATATCTCCTCGGCCCATCTATGTATCTCGGTAGGCATTCCCTTGGCCCATCCCATCATTTCGGTACGTTCCTTCTAGGCCGACTCATTGATCTTGGTAGCGCCTATCTCGGCCCACCCATTTATTTCAGTAGTCTATTATTGTAGGCTCAGCGGCCTACATCGATATATATCTCCTCGGCCCATCTATGTATCTCGGTAGGCATTCCCTTGGCCCATCCCATCATTTCGATATGTTCCTTCTAGGCCGACCCATTTATTTCAGTAGTACAATTGTCAGTCCACCTATCTACATCAGTAGGAATGTTCTCGGCCGGTGTATGTATATCGGTAGACACTTCCTCGGCCCATCCTATCGTGAGGGTGGTCATTCCCTTGGCCGACCTATTTATCTTGGTAGCTACTTGATCAGTAGCTATTCCATGGGCCCATCTGTATATAGCGGTAAATACTTCCTCGGCCCGCCTATTTACATCGGTACCGATGATCTCGGCCAACCTGTATATATCTTTAGATATGCTCCCAGCCCATTAGGTATGATTCGTGGGCCCATCCATATAACCTGGTAGCTATTTCCTCAGCCCAATCATTTCTCTCGGTAGCGATACCCTCGGCCCATCCTTCCATATCGGCAGATCGACTGTCGGCCCACCCATTTATATCAGTCAATATGCTATCGGCCCACCTATTCATGTCGGCAACCATTTCCTGGGCTGACCTGTTTAATAGTAGCTTTGATTCCGGCCCATCAGTGTATTTTTGTAGATAATTCCTTGGCCCACCAATATATATCAGTACCGGATGATCTCGGCCAACATGTTTACATCGGTAGATATATCCTGGGCCTACCTATGCATATCGGTGCATGTTCCCTAGGCCCGTCTATCCATGTCAGTAACTATTTCCTCAGCCGAGTCTTGATATCTTACTCATTCTGGTAGATATCCCCTCGGCCCACTGTGTCATACCTGTACCAATAATCTCAGCCCACCCATCAACACTTGGCCTCTATTTCTCAGCCCACCCATATATTCCACCTCCGGTCTCGGCCCACATGTTCATTTCATGTACTGATTAGCATATTCGACTACTGATGTTTCGTAGGTGCATCCCTTATATATTTCCCTCGGCCCATC
>JBBPSB010000739.1:0-11833 GCA_038093375.1 Xerocomus brunneocitrinus
TTAGGTTGGGGCAGGTTCTTTCAACGGCTGTGGTCGTTTCGGTTGTCGGTTATTCGCTATGTTGTTTTTTTTTTTTTTTTTTTTTTTTTTTTTTTTTTTCCGTCACGCGAGATATGGCCCATCAGCTGCCGCAAGCAGACAAGCAAAACAGAAGATGCATGCACCTTTTCGGAGTCGGGTACGTCGATGCGGCGATGAAGCTCGGTGTCAAGGCAGGATTGGAACACGGCAGAGGCAATGGCAACGCCAGATGTTTGACCTGTACAGTCATCAGACGAGTCTGGACCCTCGTGTTAGCGAGAGGAAGGCGCCCACCAAGGCCTCTAAAAAGCTGCCCGAACGCTGTTCCAAATGCCATCTGTGACTCTGGGCCAGTCACAAACACGTCAGCGTCTCCACTTCCGCTTCCATGCAAGGATACATACCCGACAAATGAGCTTGCAATGCGACTATCCCCAATCATGCCGTGAATGGGTTGATCAAAGTGATGAAATAGACGTACTCAGCACTGTCTGAAATACCACCGCGTTCCCAAAGCCGATCGGAACGACACTGAACCACTTTTGTACAAACCCCGAATCTCCGCGAAGGAGAATGATGGGGATCAGGCCGCACAATGGGAAGATCCCAAAGACTAAATTGATGGTTTTATATTTTCCCGTTCGGCGCATGAGCCAGCTGTGGTCAATGACACGACGTCAAGTGGAGAAAGCAAGGAAATGTGGCCTTACCCAGAGAACAAGGAACCGAGACCCATGGCAACACTATCCGGCAGCAAATGCAAACCTACAGACAAGCAGTGTCATAAGCGGGCTTAATTCATGCCCTTAAATAAGATGATCACGTACCCGCAATAGATGCGCTATCTAGAGGCACCGTCTGGAACCATAGCGGGATAAAATACATAACCGAGAAATTGCACAGGGATACAAGGAAGTTGCTCAGTCCAACCAAGAGAGGCACCTTTTCGCACAAAAGAGATGGCGGAAGGATAGGTTCGGGTGCAATGAAACATTCAATGACAAGGAAGAGGACGAGAAACAGGAAGGAAAGTGTCAAGGGAATGATGACTTGGGTGCTTGTCCACTACGAATGGTGTGAATAAAAGCACGAGGTGATAGACGAAACAACAGACCGGAAAATCTTCGTTGTATTTCACGCTAAGCCACGTGAGAGACGATCCGACCTAGTGTCAAACGAGTCACAAACCTAGCGCGCAAATCAGACGGAATTATCACTGACCGTCAAGAAGAGAGCAATGCAACCACCAAAGTCTATCCTGGATAAAACCTCTCTTGTACTCTGACCCTGACCCTGCCGATCAAAGCTTTCATAACCGGCCTATATCAAAGTAAAGGAGATACTCACTGGTGTCACATAACACAACGTCTTGGTAACAAAGACAATCACCAGCGCAAAAAGTGGTACTTGACACAAAAACGCCATGCGCCATCCAAATCTCCAATACCATTAAGTCTTGTTTGGAATAAACCAACACCGCTGACGAGAGGAACGACGCACAAATCGCTCAATGCGCCACCAATCGGACCACCAAGACCCAAGCCGAGCTACATCATGCAATATCAGAAACATAGTATGGCACGTACAGGTGAATGCAAGTGCAAACTCACGCCCACGAAAATGTTGGTGAACGCTTGAGATAACCCGCGTTCCTGCAAATCAATCATCATGAGTGATAGGATCTATGTAAGATGATGGAACGCTGTCGACGCACTCGAATACTGTACAAGTCGGCCGTGACGATCCTGAGTGGGAGATTGAGGTCTAGAATACCATGCACAGCTGGAGGTGAACCCACATGGCAAGTAACGGTATGGCGCCACCACCTATACCAGCTACCTAGATAATGGTGATAAGTATCAGACACCCAACACCAGTGTAACAAGAAAAAAGGGAGCGTGCATGCAATGAAAGCATACGTACAAACCGCGCGATAGTCAACTCAACCATATCTCCAGATATTCCACACAGAAAAGTTCCGATGGCAGTGGCAAGCAAAGCAATTTGACAAGCGGCTCGTCGGCCGAGGATTGTACAAAGACGTCCATAAAGAGGCGTAAATGTGCAGGTAGAGAGCAGGTACCTGATGTAATGTGTAGATGGCTGGGTGGATGCAAAGGGATAGAACGTGGAACATACGAGGTACCAATCCAACTGGCTTGATTGGATTCTTTAAATTCGGATGTAATAGAAGGTAGCACTGTGAATCGTACACAATAAGATATGGATGCGTTCACACCTCGTGAAGCGACCTACAGGTAGCCACCATCGTCACTTGAGGGCACAAATTATTAGTACGTATTGCAGATTAGAGTCGATTCTCAAACGCACAGTTCAGAGTCTGAAACCCGTCGACAATGAGATTAGGATCGCCAGGTTGAGGAGGGGACTAACACAAAGAAACGTTCCCGCCCACAAAGAGGCGAGGATACCATAACGTGTTACGCACGAGATTCCATGACATTTAAGTGGACCGTCTCTATCTGCCTTGACGTTCGCAAGGAGTGGACTTCGCTCAGTATCGTACGTCCCCATGAAGCGTCGTGTTGAATAATTTCGGTTTCGATCTGCACAAGTGAGGAGATACGACCCTCGACGCAAAGAGGGTGGCACAGAAGGCAATACTTAAGAGAGGAAGAAAGAAAAAGATGGAATTAGGGTTTAAATTTACGGGAAGCGAATACTGTTCGCCGAGGGTCAAATCATCAGGTACGTCGCGGCTGTACCCACCCATAGTATCCCATACTTACACGATTGGCATACTTATAACGATCGTTGTGACATGTACTACGTACTGCCAGCGGCTGGCGACAGAAGGATGAGTCTGAGATGGCCCGCAGTATGAGCAGGAAGAGAAACCTGTGAACTTGTCCCGGAATGCCAGAGTGCCGAGTTGTCGCTGTAGTATTATTAGTATGGATAATGGAGATCTCTGTGAGCCGCCGATCGGGCGTTGAACCAGTCGGCGCAATCAATTCAATGTTGATTCAATGTTTCAAGTGACTCCGCTAATTCGGTTGCGAATTGATTTGAAATTTTGATAGTCCAGACTCCAGAGTGCATCTGAGACTTGCTTTCTAAGATTATCAGTATGCAGTAAGTTGGCATGAGACAAAAATCATTGAACAACCGGGACCATGTTGTGGCAGGTTGAAATGGGTTTCGGCCGTTAAAAGCCGACTGTTACGGTGGTTTAGATGTTTTCCACGACTCTCTCGGACAACAGGTGTCATCAGTGCTGATGGGCCGCCCGGCGCATGTTACAGCCCCTGAGGTCCCCGCCCAAGGGTTTGTACGTCGCCCTCTATGATTCCTTATCATCTCGTAACTCATAGCGCTAAAGTTTCCGTGGTTTATTATTATATGGCATGATCTTCTTTTTGTTCTGGGAATTTTGTTCAGTGGTGCATATTTCGCAAAGCAACTGACACCTTGTTATTCGCCGTACTGGGTCCGGGACATGCGCCATACAGCAACACTAGACCGGCGTCTTTATAGAAACAACTTATACTTACTGTGTTCAAACAACCACGGCAGATTATTTATCCAACAGATATCTACTTATTATGATGCGCTCACCCGGTTCGACAGAGAATGACTGACCGGTGTCCAGGCCAAGTGAAGCACTGTTACACAAGCGCAACGTTCAGATTGTCTTCCAGACTATTGTCGCCCACAATGTGAACTCCATCGATCGGCGATTAGTGATGAGATTTACACCGCCCAATCATTGTGATTGAATACAATGACCGGCCACAAAAAACATCTAAGTTATATGTGATACTCTTGCAACTAATTTACTGTCCGTACGGGAAAAGCTGTTCGCAGGTCGGGTCTTCAAGCGTCTGGTAAAACGTGATCAAGTTGGCCTTGATCGCAGTCTTGAGTTCGGGAGTAGGGTCGGGATACAGCTGAGCTGTCAAGTTCAGCTGGTGTTGGTACGCATAACACGTCTGCCAGTGGGTGTGAATTCAGCGCGAGCAACGACATGCACAAAATCGGCGACCCACGCTCCCATTGTCCTCTGGGTTCACCACATAGTTGCCAACGCCCTCATTGCGGCCCGGCGGCACACGGACCAACTGCAATATCTTGTCAAACATGACGCCGACCTGGTCAAAGTCATACGGTGCTTGGCGACGATAGAATCCCTCAGGGTATTTGTGGTTCTCGAAGAAACTGCGTGCGTTGTCTAACGTGACATTCAGTGTCGTGTTCGGCGTCTGGTTGCTCACGAAGAAGGCAAGTGGGAAGGTTGTTTCGGCGTACGCAGTCAGAAAGCGCGGGGTATCAAACGAAAACGTCGGATTGCGCGCGATCGAGTCGTTGATGCGCTGTGCCTTTTGCAGGGAAGCAGATTCGACGGTAATCATGCCATCTCCGACAAGGTTCGCAGCAGAAACAAGCTATGAAAGGGATGAGAAAACACGCTATGCCAAGTGTCGTGAGGTACCTGCCTGATCAAACAAGGTCTCGTTGAAGCTGTAGTTATTGCCAAAGTAAAAATCTCCACGCGTGGTACTGGCATCACCTACAGAACACAGCAATCAGCGCATAGTTATTGGAAAGAATTCAAGACTTACCTTCAAAGTTGCCGTGTATGTTAAGCCCTGGAGTGAGCTCTTTGTCCGCGGTGGTATTTGCACCAATGCTCATCAAGTTCGTCAAATGGTTCCCATCAACAACAAATGCCTATTTCATTAATTAGCAGGACAAGCTGGATGACGGAATGGCTTAACGTACACCATAAGTGACGAACGCAGCCAAGTTATATCCCATGTTGAAACCTGTGTTTCGGGTTGAATTTTTAGCAAGAATTCCTGTGCTGCTATCTACGTACCTTCTTGTGCGGCAGTGATGATCTCAGCCGGAGTAGCTACGCCGTTATGGTTGATATACTGTGCAAAAAGAACCATATCTAGGGTAAATAACACTGCCGAGATCTCGGGCCACTTACTCCGTGAGATGCCAAAGTATTTAATCCTGGGCAGGGACCGCGGATGTCGCCTGGTTGGTCCGGTAGGAATGGATGGGCTACATCATAGACCAACTTTGTGGATGTGTCGTTGATGGGAGGTGGAAGAGGTTGTGCACCGGGGGTACTACTAAAACCCCGTGCTACAGCCCGGACCTCCTGAGGGGATAATCCCACGAGCGAACGATGTTCGGGAAAGTTTACTAAATGCGGGAACCCCAATGCATATGGGGCAAGCACGACTAGTATCGCAAGGCTTTGTGGCTTCATGGACAAGGGATTAGGAAAACAAATCAGCGGAGAGGACAAGTAACCCAAGATGATCTTATATACCTAACGAAAGCCCAGTAGAATGCGCAGCGGTTAATTTTAGAATGCCAACAGTTCCTGAGGTACCCCATAAGACAGAATATGCTGTAAAACCCTTGGCGAGCAGCTGCGGACGCGGTGAGTTGCAAAGCATATGTGAATTGCGCCATTCCGTATCCTTGGCAAGGCATTGAGCAAGTAGTTGACCAGCAACTGTGTGTTGTCTGATTCAACTTTCAAGATAGAACTTTGTTACGCTTTAAACTGTCTCCGTTTGGTCGATCTGCAGTGAACGCATCACATGATTCAGTAACCAATGGACGGTCAAAAAGCTATGTATTCCATCAGCCACGGCATACATAACTTGGCCGAGAAAACAGTGCTTCAGTTACCAGTAATGCAATGACTCGTTAGAAAGTAAATTTCACCTGTTCTGGCATGGACAACTGCGGCCCTCAACGAGTACGCTCAGTCGCGTCTAGATTCACAGCATATTCCGCCTACTGATAGCCTGGCTGTGTGCCTTGAATCACAAGCCATGGATGCAATTACCTAGGTCCCATTCCGATTCGAGTTTATGGTTGTATGCCTGGCCCATCCGGCTACAAACATGTCGTGATGTTCATGGGTCGCCTTGGCTATACTCGTGTCCATCAGTACTTGTAGGTAAGTGACAGTGAGTAGTGAAACGACGGACGAAAACTTTTAGTTTAGCGTGTGCTCGTGAGTCGTGATATCCTGGAAAGAATCGGGTAAAAGGTTAGACATGACGGATCATACCAGCAACTTGTGCCAGTGTGTGTTGGGGTAGAAGCGTTCGCGTTTCGGACACCCTCAGGAAACGTTTCTATAGAGAAACATGTTTGTAGTCTGCGCGAGAGCGAAGCGAAGTGGCAAGCCGCTTTCTCTTTCGCCTCCTCCTTCGCTCGGGCAGCTCCAGAAACCTGCACCGTTATCTTTTCGTCGTTTATTTCACGTCGCATACTTCATCTCATAGTCCATAAAAACAACGACGTCTCCCCGGACTACATACTCCCCGAATTTGCTGAAGTTCGACTCATCTTCACAGTTCAAGGTAAAACAGAGCAGTAAACGGCCGCACTTCTCGCCGGCGTATGGGGTTTCAATCACGAGCGCGCCGTTGCAGCATGGCAGCCAGAGAGGAAAAAGAGAGGGCGGATCGAGAAGCGGAACGGGAACGTCTAGCTCGCGAGCAGGCATCAGACTCGCTCGCAAACAGGGAGAGCGCCGAAAATACAAAAACAAGTTTTTGCCTATTCCCAATGCTAAGCAAAATATCCAAGGGTGAATACGTCCCGCTCTATAACTTCACTAACAGAGGCATCCGTGAAGCGGAAGAGGACTGGACGATGACATTTTCTCCCTCGTCCGCGCAGAGGGACGTCCCATCTTCCAATCGACCACGGCCGCCAAAGCCAAGGATTGCAAAGTGCCGGACGAAGACCTTTCCTGGGAGGAGTTCAGTGAAGCGAACTATCTCATGCTGAAGCAGGTGGATTGGCCAGAGGAGGGTATTTTGATGATACGAGATTTTTGGCTGGCAATCGAGAGTCACAAATTCAGACACGGGCCCTCCTAGTCTACCAGGCGCGCATTCACGCCGGAAACCTTCGCTCTCGCCCCTCTAAACGAACACCAACGCGCGAACAGCTCAACGCGCAAGCAGCGGCTGTCGCCATCGTGCCCGCGGCCATTGCATACCGGCCAATACACGGGAGGTCCGCCAGTCAATCCAAGCGGCCGATGTCCCCACCCGCTTCCACCACAACGGACGCTACCCCGTCGAAGAGATCGCGTTCCTTTCGTGCTGAAGCCAGAGTGGCCAAGCAGGGCGCCATGCCTCCAGTATTGCTTTCCCGCTCCTACTGCGTGGATGGGCGTCGCGGGGCTCCTACAGTCTGGGTTCATAGCTCACCTTGTCCCATCCACAGGTCGGGCCAGCCTTGGGCTGAAACCTTGCGGTTTTCCCCCACCCACGCCAATCCTTCGTAGATCCATCGTGTAGTCTCCATGATCCTCCATGTATTTTCTCCTTCGCAATCATATCTCTGGGGTATCTGAGTAACACGAGCGGGCGACACAAGTATCGTTTGATCTCAGGCGAATGAGCTGGCCCAAGTCAGCCACTGTCACTTCCCACGCTCTTCCTTCCAAGTACCATTGAAATGTATTTTCTACAGCCTTGGGCTGTGTGCGAAATTGCTATCTTTACTATCTGTACGTGTTGTAACTTATCTATCTGTCTCCGTTTGTATGCGGTGCTAATCTCAAGTTGAATGTCATATCGCTCCACGGAGACGTTGGGTTTGCGTAACTATGACGTTCACCAGCAGACTCACGCTTCTTTTTGGATCGAAGATCACTCCATGGAAACGGCATCAAATCGTCCCACATGTCGTCATCTGCGGAGATAAATCCATGATAGGTAAGTTGCACCTTTTGTCCGCACCTAAGAGTTTCATATTTATATTGCCATCATCGCCGAATCTACACAAAGCATTTGGTATTCCGTTGCACACCATCTTACCATCGGTGGGTCCGAATCGGTTGTTTACTTGTCTCATATTAACCCACAGCCAAATGAACTTTAGGTTGTCGTGTAGTTCTGACTGCTACTTTACGTCCATGGTATATCGTCAAAATCTTACTAGCTATGTACTGTCGCAGTATCAGGGAGATCGGTCGAGAGTGTCGAAGAGTGGTTCAAAACTCGTCGGGGAATGCCGGAGCTTGGACGTTGTGAGTACCACCGGATCCGAGATGCCCGTATCCCCTTTTACAATGGTACTTATGCATACGTTTTCCCACTCCCAGTGATTCGCTAATCAAGTTTTGACCAGTCAAATGCGGGCTCCACACTTTGCTATCTTCGCCACCGGTAACTTGAATCGTCGCCGTGCCACTGAACAGTTTAGCGAGCGACAACAGTTGCTCGCTTTGAAGATTTAGTGTTATGCAGGTAATGCGACTTCAACTTGTGCACCCATCATTTTCAAGGGGGTCTGTGTAAGTGGCACATGGACAGCGATGTTATCGTATCAGAATGTTGGAATGAACCAATTACGAAAGGGGCTCGGCTGCGAATCCTTATCTTCAAGAGGGTTGAAAGGCAATGCATTTTCCACGTCCAGCGCCCCCCTCCCTCTCACAAGTCCGCTATCGAATCGTTATTCGGCGATCTGATCATGTCTACCCTTCGCGGTCATGTCGAGCGCAGTCCACTACTTCCAAAGATCAAGACCAGCGAAATTAATCTTCAAGGATATCATGAGATCTCCCCCTCAACCAAATATTGTATCCTCGGAGCATTGTGGGTTGGGACGTTCTTATGTGTGAGCTGTTACATTATAGTCTTTTACTGTGGCGTCATTAGCTTTCCAGAATTTAAACCGTATGTGCTACAATCTACGCTTTGATAAGGATGACATTGCAATCATTTAAACTTTCCCTCAGTGACAATGGTGGCTACGTGTTAGAATTGTCAGAGCTCGAAATCCTCACTTCTGATGAATACCGTTCGCAGTGCTGCCCTCGATCACGTCGGAGTTCAAAGAATCAAATCAAGCCAGTTGGATTGGGACTACGTACGGTTTTTTTGCTTTGACCTCCCTATTCTCACGGCATACACATATTTCCAGATCTTTACTTTCGAGTTGCACGTTCACTCCTCTGTACGGCAGACTATGTACCATCCTTGGCCGGAGGACAGCGTGTCAAATTGCTCTGATTGCGACCGCTCTTGGCACTCTTCTCTGTGGATTCTCCAGGAGTATGATTGAACTGACAGCTGCGCGATTCGTACGTACAATTTACCTGCCTCTTATCTATCTGCGTGGTACAGGCTATGGTGTCATTCTAGATAGCCGGAATAGGCGCTGGTGCACTTCAGTTGCTAGCAGTGTATGTGTATGTTCGTCAGTGACCATGCTTTGCTCAACTACGTGAATCAAGGATCGTCTCGGCTGACTTGTACAACGCCCGAGTATGATCATGGCTCACTTTCGCGCATTTCGTTGGTCATCTTCATCCAGGAACGTGGTCTACCTCAAGCAATCAGCAATCTCTTTCTGGCTGTGAGCGCTTCATTCAGCTAACGCGCACCATATATGTCTCTGAATCCTGTGCTAGATTGGATTAGGCCTCGGCGGACTCATTGGCGGTGTCCTGAACGATCTGTGGGCCTTTCGCATTGGTTTTCATTGGTTCGTAGGATCGGACAAACTTACGACGTTGTAGATTTGGATGGCGCATGGCGTTCTTATGCCAGGTGCCTCTTCTCGTACTAGTGATCATCGTCGTCACCAACACACTGCATTATGTAACGCCTGTGAGCCTTTCAACTTTGTCCTATTGGTATGGGTGATTATAAAGCCATACTCTGCAGGGTCAAGGTCAAAGTGCAAAGGAAGTTATCTCCAGAATCGATTTTGGAGGCTTGTTCGCCCTCTTCTTGATGGTAAGTTCATCACATGCATTTCGTTGGTAGCTTCTTATTTCGCTCAAGCTTGGAGCGACACTCACTTGGCTCAGCACGAAATTCAATGAAGGTCTTCCTGTAAGTCGTTTCGTATGTCGATTATGATCGCTTTGTTTCACGATTGCTGGCAGTGGACAGATTTTCAGGTTATCTTCCCGCTCGTACTTTCGCTTCTTGCCTTGGGTCTTCTTTTTGTGATTGAATGCTATATCGCCCCGGAGCCCATGCTCCCGCCTTCCCTCTTGATAAAGAAAGTACCCTTTCTCGTG
The DNA here is from genome assembly GCA_038093375.1 of Xerocomus brunneocitrinus. Classification (NCBI taxonomy): domain Eukaryota; kingdom Fungi; phylum Basidiomycota; class Agaricomycetes; order Boletales; family Boletaceae; genus Xerocomus; species Xerocomus brunneocitrinus. The sequence goes on from JBBPSB010000739.1 coordinate 10,073, forward strand.
TGCTTGAGTAACTTCTTTGTGTCGGTTTGCAATTTTTGTATCATGTACTTCATCCCCCTGTGGTTCCAAACAGTATCCTTGGACAGTGCATCCATCGCCGGTATGTTGACCTTCATATATGAACATATCAGAGATCGAAGGCTCTGGTTCTCAATATACGCAGGTCTCCACGTAGTACCGCACAGTCTTGCAATGATTCTGGGATCGTTGTTGGCAGGGTACGTTCATTGTCCTCTGCTTGCCTTCCGGATGCTGATTATTGAGTCTTACACGTAGCTGGTGCCTTCATCGAACGGGAAAACACGCAGCCCTCAATCTCATATTTGGCATTCTTCCGCTCTTTGGCCTCGTTCCCATCATCTTCCTGCAAGCCAATTCCGGGTTTGTCCAAAAGTGGTTTAGTGTCTTTCCGATTGGATTTGGGAACGCAGTCATATTTGTGACGGTGCTGAGTACGAAGTGCCTTTGGTATACATTCGCAGTTTCTCACTTTTTCTTTCGTCCAGTTGCCTTGCAGGCGCACGTGCCGGGTGTGTTACCCGACACGTAATCAGGAAAAGCCTGAACACGTTTTCTTTGCAGAGTCGTCGGTCGCGTTTGGGTTAGCGGCTGCACAACTCTTCAGGGGACTCGGTAAGCGCTTGATCTGGAGGATGAGACATGGAGTGGGTCGCTCACTCTTTGCGTGCTTTCCCACTCCTAGGACAAATATTTAGCGTTGCCGTTGCCTCTGCTGTCTTTCAATCTCGGCTTGATGTGGAGCTAGGTCGGCGTATACGTGGCCCAGGCGCGGAAAAGGTCAGCCATCAGTCTCCTGTGCATGCGACCCGTGTGGCTCCGTTCTAATGATATCCTGCATTCTCACACCCCTCCAAACTATCCATGCATCGCGCACGACAACCTCGCATGAAAACAAACCGCTCAAAAAGATCATCTCAGACATTCGACGTTCCCTCAGCTTGGTTGTGTCGCTTCCCCCTGATCTCCAACGGGCCGCGCAGGATGCGTATGCTGCGAGTTTGAGCACCGTCTTTATCCTTGCGACGTGTGCGATGCTCATATCCTTCATCGTTCGCTTGCCGGTAAGTCCTTGTGTACATACTATAATGAGGGGAGCTCCCGGAAGTCGGGTTAACGGGAGTACATTATTTGGTAAACAGATTCCAGAGGCGAAGATGGGAAGGCGGGGCGACGTAGAGTCGGAATCATGTTCGGATGCTCGGCATGAATTTGGACCCGAGTCCTCGGGGTCGACTCGCAGAGTGCTATAATGTGCATTCGCTTCTCAAGTTGGTGCGCTTCAGCGACACCCATGTACATGGTTGGACATGAACGAGACATGTGCAAGTATCGAGTCGCAATATGTGTACCTATTCTTTTTGATCATTAAAACTTCTCATTGTGAAGCGATACATCGTACAAACTCGCCGAAACATTATGGTGCCAGGATCCACGCTGTTTCTGACTAACTCAAAAAGCACCTTTCGATATCCAGTAACCCACCCAAGCATCTGCTTCGACCTCTCCGACCACTTGCATGTTCGCCATCGTCGGACTAATTTGCTGTGCCTTGGTGGTGCTCATATTTACCATCCCTCCCGCTTCCGTGGTACGAACACCGAGACTCTGGATAGTTTGGTCTCCCCGCGTCCATTTGCGGAAGAAATCGAGCAACTTGATCGCCGGCTGCATCAACCAACGTTCGGGCACATCAGCAATCGATCAACCAGGTGCTGCACCGCACAATTCAAAACCACTCAC
>JBBPSB010000740.1:0-11831 GCA_038093375.1 Xerocomus brunneocitrinus
CTTTCGGCTGCGTTTGCGGCCCTGGCCCAGTGACGGCGGGATAGATGAGGCCGTGGTCTGCAGATTAGAACCAGAAAAGAGTTGAGTGGATGGTGTGATTTCTGACTCGTCTCCTTGGGAAAGTACCGCATATGGACGCTTACTGCCAGCACTAGAGACGGCAGGGGAGGACAAAGAAAGGGGCACCACTCCGGGGGTGGGAATGTTTGTGGACATAGAGCTGGGAATTGCGACGGCGCCCGCTACCACAAGGCCTGGGACATTGTGATCACTATCGGGGGATGGGTTATAGACCGCTTTGCGAGAGGAGGGATTGGTGACATCGACAGTTTGTTCATCACCGACATGACTAGGTGTCGAGGCACCTCCTACGCTGGCAGCCTGAGTGCCACGATAAGCGCCGCTCCCAGTCGCACCACCTTCTGGGAAAATATCCTTGAAAAGTTCGTAGTACGGCCAACCTTGGTTGCGGAAGTTTTTCATCTTTTTGCGGGTCTGTTTGGGGTCAGCTATATACTCAAATATAATAGAAACCCATATACCTTTGGCTCTGCTTTAATCCAAGTGTCCAAGACTTGTGCTGATGCGGTATCACGGATATCTGCACCAGAAATCACATTGAAGCTACCGATGCCCGATTGTTCATCCCAGCTCTTGATTGTAGCGTATATGCCTTTCAGCTGCGTAGTAATAAATATAATGATCTGAGTAGATTGCGTTATCGGCAGCGCATACCTGAGCAAACTTGTACTTTACGCTATTCAAACTCTTGAGGGTCTCGTTCGGATGGGCTTTGTGGATGTGTTCAGCAGCCGCAAGCAAAGTGGTCTTTTTGAAACCTCCATCACCTCGTTCAGCACGGTGTTCATGGAAATATTGGACAAAGGTGGTGGTCTCAGTGTTGGACCACTTTGTTTGCTTGCTTTCGGAGTCAGTCATGATAAAAGAAAGATATGCTTCTAGATGGTTGAGTAGGTTGACAAGTTGTTGAAGGAGAAGGTGATGTAGCAGGTTGGGAGCGTGGCAAGGGGCTAGGCTAGCCATCGAGTGTATGTACAAGGCAAAGAAGGTTCATGGAATTTCAAGCGCCGACACACGGCTTGCCAGGAAGCCGAACTCACAGCTGCTGAAGACAAACATAAACATACATGGAAAGTTCAATCCGTATTGACCCTTAGAAGGGCAAGGTTGTCGCCCTGGTAACTGGTCCGTATAGTATGTAGTACCTTGGTCCTTTTGCTATGTTCATATGTCATTATGTCGTTCAATTTATCGCATCTGTGCTTCAAATTCAACTATCATGATGCCAGTGAACAATTGCAACAAATCAATACTCTCGCCTTTTATCTATATATATCTTTATCTACAGTGAAGAAAAAAGAAAGAGACAGAGGTTGAGTTTATATAATTGGTACTGTACAGTTATTACAAATATTTTCCCACACATTTGGCTAATGTTGGCTAATATGCATGATTTTTGATGATATGTAATGATAGCCATGACCAGAGCAATATCAGATTGAACAAAAAGTTATCATTGAATATCATCACGATAATTTGTTGATCAGTAAAAGATATATATTGTCATTTCATATCAAACCATTTCAGGTTGATATTGTAACACTTTTAAGACTCATTTTGCGCTAAAGTCCGCTCAAGTGTTTTCTCACACAGACCATGTGACAGATTCAGAATGATTTTACAACAGCATTCTTGAGCTGCTGGATGACCTCAATGAAAAAGATAAGGTTGATCAGCTACTGACATGGTGGAACCGGTAGGTTCATTTTTATTCAATGCCAGACAAGGTGATAACGAAACGACATTTCAGCCAGATATTCCCACTCTATTTAGATATTGAGCGGCTTCCACCCAAGAACAGTGCACTCGCAAGGATATGACAGAAGCAGGCGGAATACAAAGAGAGGGAGGCAGCTATCGCCACAGATGCTTTGGACATCATAGACACCTGACTGATATTTTAATATCAAGGTCAGATTCTCCCCCTAGATAAGTTCCCATGTTCCTTCGCAAACTATTTTTATGGAGGACCCAAAAGTCTGGAGAGTACCTCACGACATCCATTACCTCATAATGTCTGGCAAATATGTAGTTATTTGTATGCATCCAGGTTCTGTGCACCAATCAGAATGAATACATTTCTCCATCCAAATGTGGTACATATCATCCATGGCACAGTCTCTCTCTCTGGAGAGTGCTTCACGACATGGAAGGTACTGTTGCCTGAGACCCCCCAACTATGATCATTTGTATGCAGTTTCTGCTATGGGATAACGAGTAGCCATGCAGCGCAAAAGCGAAAGGAACGCAAGCTCGAGGGTATATCTTTACGTGCACTAGGTGATTGCAGTTAGTTTTATGCCTGGGAGGCGAAGATTCTCGGGTACTTCGCAATCAATTGCATCTGGGTGTTCTTTCTATACCCCTTGGTTCGTGAGCTCGTCACCCCACATGCACGATCCAGCTTGCCACAGACACAAAAGCCTGGTTAAGAAGATGGACACTTCGTGGATGTCCACGACGACTAAGCCATGAGACCAGGAAATCACGGTAGATATTTCTGGGGCATTCTGATGTTTAGAAGTCAAAGGGGGGAAAGACTAGCTAAGCTTGGCTGTACCTTGAACCAGGTCAGGTGGGCTCATTGGGTTGTGGACATCCTTGACGGGCTCGGTGTCAAAGAACGTAAATGGTCGTAGCTCAAAACAGGGTCAGAAGTACTTCGAGTGGGAATAAGAGACATTGGTACAGCTGCAGCGGTTGCAGAGACCATGCCTGGATCTGACCGTAAGGGTTGAGCATGACTCTGAACAAAACTCAACTTTCTCCCAAACACTATTTCAAACGAGCCAAGTCTCACATGGATTCAAACAGTACTTGGTTCTTTCATTTCACGCAGAGACCAGCTATGCCACAGTTCAGCAGCTTCCAGAGGCAACATTTGTTTGTTCCAAGCTTCAGGGAGGAAGTCTGAACGAGGCAATCGTCCAGGCCTTGGTAGTAAGCACTCTTATTCTCCCCGAGCGCTCCACTGCTGACTCACACATCATTTCTGGCATCATTACAAACACCCAGAGGCTGTGATGCTCCGCTTTGCCCTCCGGGTCATCCGGACTGATTGACGGCTCTCAGCAATCTCGCACTTTATCTCAGTATTCGATGCAACCAGCTGGGGGGAACTGAGGACATTGTGGAGGTTATTCCATTCGAACAAGGTGGTTTCATTGCCAGGTCACCCAGCGCATGTCCCTGGTGGGTTTCATTCAAGGGTAAGTAATTCGTCTTGCATTCTTGAGCGGAAAAACTAATCCGTTTTCAGACTGGGTGATCAACACTGCATAAACATTCTCCTTGACACCAACATGGGCGACATCATACACGTCGACTTCAACTGTATATTTGAAAAGGTAGTGTCTCTTTTTTTGCTCTTTAATCATTTCAACTCATGGTTCATCAACACAGGGCAAAATACTTGAAGTCCCCGAACATGTGCCATTCTGGTTGACGCAAAACATGATTGATGGGTTGGGCGTGACGGGCGTAGAAGGCGTGTTCTGTATTGTGTGTGAAATCACAATGGAGCTCTTGAGGGACAACAAGGACTCACTGATTAGTGTCCTCAACGCCTTTATTCACGACCTGCTCGTCGAATGGGAGGATGAGAAATGTAAAATGGTGAGTGGTTGTAAAGTCACGCAAAATTGAGGGTAAACACCATACAGAAACATGATCGATGCGATGCTGTTAAATCGTCGACGAATCTCTGTCATCTGGCCAAGAATGCGCTACGACTGATTGAACGAAAACTGAGAGGAGTGTATCCACCTTCCAGCATCAAATCCCTTCATTGAGGTGGAAGTGGCTCAAACGGTTGTGCTCTCAAGCGCTTTCATGAATACCGCGAAGTCTTTATCTCAATGAACGTCCGGTCAAATTTTGCACTCCCCCGACAACACGCGATGAAGCACTACCCCGAACTTATCCGTCTTTTCGGTGCTCCGAATGGGCTTTGTTCTTCAATCACCGAGTCGAAACATATCCAGGCTGTCAAGAAACCGTATCGGCGTTCAAACAAGTTCAATGCATTGAAACAAATGTTGCTAACAAACCAGAGGACAGACAAACTGGCTGCCGCAATGGTGGATTTTACTGCTCGCGGAATGCTCGAAGAACCTTCGGCACTGTCTCACCTTCGATATTTCGGTAAACTTTTTTTTTTACTTTTGACGCGTTGTTCTTGAATGATGCACCATAATGACAGAACAACAACGCCATGCGGACAATCATATGGCTACACGCAGTGACACCACTGCCGCCGCTGGTGTTGGGCGAATTGTCGGCCCGAACGTCAATCGGCAGGCTGACCATGCCGATGCAAGTGACGAGCATGAAGAAGAAGAAGAAGCTATTGATGGAGAACAAGTGCTGTGCGATATTCGGCTGGCCAGTACGATCCGTGAGTGTATCTTCCCTACTGATCGAGTCTCTATCCTGAAACGTTGTAAAGAACGTCGTCGTGCTCGAACCGTTCCAGCTCTTGCCGAGGAACTCAACATTCCCAAATTTCCGACACTCATTCGTTGTTTCCTTTATGAACAGCTACACCCTGACCGGCCTCAATCCTCTGCCGCTGTGCCGCTGCGGGAAATGCCAGTTTACAGGGGGCGTTTGGATGTCTTCCACTCTGCTATGGCCACCTTCTTTGCACCAAGTGACCCGGGTGGAATTGGGGGTATGCATCGCGAACACATACGAGCAACTCCATCATGGCGACATGCGGCTGCTCGTTATGACACTGTACTTGTTGACACGGATAACAACACCAACGGCATCAACGGCATGGACATTGCCCGCGTACTTTGTCTTTTCTCCTTTTCGTACAACAACGAAAACTTCCCTTGCGCGCTTGTCCACTGGTACAGGCGTATTGGCTCTCGGCCAGACGACATTACTGGGCTTTGGATGGTATGCCCCTCATTCGAAGAGGATCGATCGCGTGAATTATCTGTCATTCATCTCGACTCCATCTTCCGTGCTGTTCATTTATTACCTATATTCGGCAACTCAGATCACATCCATCCCATGGTTACCTTCGAAAACTCCCTAGATGCCTTTAAAGGGTATTATGTGAACAAGTTTGCTGACCATCACTGCTTCGAAATTTTGTCTTGAGCTTTCCTTCGTGAGTATCTCAAAAATTGCCTCTTCGCAGAACTAACTGAATCTGGCTTCAGGCTCACGCTCGCTTCCACCTTCTCTGAAACGTTTTTTCTTGCGTGTCAATATCATTGACCGTTTCCTGTCCTCACAGATCGTGTCGCTTGACCATACCGCCAAAATCTCAGTTTAGGTCCCACCCCTCCTGTCCCCATCCTCGTCCTCCACTGTGCCGACTCCAAGCCCCCTCAACGTTCCCAGCATTGTCGGCCTCCCCCCACTCCTCCCAGGATCGAGGACCACACCGCCAAAATCATCTCCGCTTAGGGTCCAGGCCACGCCCCCGTCGTCAGCCTCTGTCTCATCTCCGCTTCGGTCCCATCCCTCACCATCCTCTTCCTCCACTGTGTCGACTCCGAGTCCCCTCAACGTTCCCAGCGTCGTCAGCCTCTCCCCCACTCCTCCCGGGATCGAGGACTATACCGCCAAAACCATCTCTGCTTAGGGTCCAGGTCACACCCTCGTCGTCAGCCTCTCCACTCCTCCCAGGATTGAGGACCATACCGCCAAAATCTCATCTCCGTTTCGGTCCCATCCCTTACCAGTCGTCAGCCTCTCCCCCACTCCTCCCGGGATCAAGGACTATGCCGCCAAAACCATCTCCACTTAGGGTCCAGGTCACACCCTCGTCGTCAGCCTCTCCACTCCCGCGATTGAGGACCATACTGCCAAAATCTCGTCTCCGTTTCGGTCCCATCCCTTACCATCCTCTTCCTCCACTGTGCCAACTCTGAGCCCCCTCAACATTCCCAGCATCGTCAGCCTCTCCCCCACCCCTCCCGGGATCGAGGGCTAATACCGCCAAAACCATCTCCGCTTAGGGTCCAGGTCACACCCCCGTCGTCAGCCTCTCCACTCCTCCCGGGATCGAGGACCATACCGCCAAAATTTCATCTCGGCTTAGGGTCCAGGTCCCATCCCTCACTGTTCCCATTCCCTTCTTTCACTGTGCCAACTCTGAGCCCCCTCAACGTTCCCAGTGTCGTCAGCCTCTCCCCTCCTGGGATCGAGGACCATACCGCCAAAATCTCATCTCCGCATAGGTCCCACCCTTCACTTTCCCTTCCTCTTCCTCCTCTGAGCCTCCTCTGAGCCCCCTCAATGTTCCCAGCGTCGTCAGCCTCTCCTCCACTCCTCCCGGGATCGAAGACTATACCGCCAAAATCATCACCGCTTAGGGTCTAGGTCACACCCCCGTCGTCAGCCTCGCCACTCCTCCCGGGATCGAGGACCATACCGCCAAAATCTCACCTCGGCTTAGGTCCCCTCACTGTCCCCATCTTCTTCCTCCACTGTACCGACTCCGACCCCCTCAGCCCATAACAAGAACATTACCTCTCGTCCAACCACCCGCTCAAAATCCCCCTCCAAGGGTCCCATGTCTACCACCCAATCCACCCGCCCTACCACCTCTATTGTTACCTTCAAGACGAAAGCCAACGAGAACATTGATGTGGCAATACAGACGCAGGCGTGATGCACTCACTCAGGTCCCAAAGAATGCGAACAAGACCAAAGCTGCGCTCGCGCCAAAGGATGTAAAGGGAAAAGCCAACTATCTCCCTTCTGCCAAAGCGAAGTTTGATGGCGTCGCGATCAAATCAAAACCTCCCCCATCTACGGGTAATCGGCAACCATTGTCCATCGTCGCCGCAGCCCAACGCGCTTCCAAGGCCACCGCACTATCACCCAAGGTGACCCCACTAGCGGATATCAGGGAGGATTTGCAGCCTGCCCCGTACGTTCCGATGATACCATGGCCGTTGATGTCCCTCTCATCACCAAGCCTAAAGCCGTTCACCGTCCCTATGCCGCAACCACCTCCCATCTCAATGTCAAGGCCGAGTCTTGTGAGGAAGATGACGACCGTGTCTTCAAGAAGCGGCGGACGTCTTCTGACGACGAGGCAAAGTTGTTTGAAGAGGAGGAACACGTGGCCCAGGTGGCCGCCTCGCTTGATGCCGGTCTCGATAGCGAGCCAGAAGCTGATCCAAACGGTAACGAATGGGACGACCTAGACGCTGAAGACGGCAATGATCCCTTGATGGTTAGCGAATACGTAGGCGAGATTTTCGACTACATGAAGCGTGTCGAGGTACCCGTCCACCACGAAATCGCCCTTACCTAGCTGACCTATCTCTTATAGCTCAGTACCCTCCCCAATCCGGACTATATGTCCAAACAGAAGGAACTTGCATGGTCGATGCGAGGAATCTTGCTCGACTGGTTCGTCCAGGTTCGCGCTCGCTTCCGCCTTCTCCCCGAAATGTTTTTCTTGTGTGTTAATATCATTGACCGCTTCCTGCCGTCGTCAGCCTCTCCCCTCCCGGATTGAGGACCATACCGCCAAAATCTCATCTCGGTTTAGGTCCCACCCCTCCTGTCCCCATCCTCGTCCTCCACTGTGCCAACTCCTCGTACACCGAGTCGAGATTCTCCTTGCAGAGCGTTACGTGTTGAAGACTATCGATTGGGACTTGTCGCTCCCAAACCCAATGCACTTTCTTCGTCGCATCAGCAAGGCCGACGACTACGACGTCAAAGCTCGCACCATCGGCAAGTACCTTTTGGAGGTCGGGGCGCTGGAATGGCGCTTGTTGGCCACTCCTCCCTCTTTGATGGCCACCGCTTCGATCTGGCTAGCTAGGTTGATCCTCAGCAACGACAAATGGGTAAGTACATGTTCTCGCACTCATCCAACATTGTCTGATTCCTTTCAAGACTGCGGACCTGGCTCACTATTCCTCTTATGCTGAGAGTTCTCTGCTCCCCACAGCGAACCTGATGATGAACTACATCTTGAAACCAGTACAGCATGAATCCTTTCACAGGAAGTATGCTGGGAAACGCTTCTTGAAGGTATGTGGATGCCATGCCACCCTGTATTTGACTTATCTCGCGGGCAGGTAAGCATCTGGGTGCGTGAATGGGCTCTCGAACGGTGGGATGAGAGTATGCAAGTATCTCTGAAAGAAGATCTTCCCAAGCTCAAAGCTCTTTGTCGCGCCGAACGCCAACGTCTGGATGCCTGTTTTGTTCTTTACTTGTTATGTCTTAAGGCTTACGCCAATATCCATGGAAGTTACCCGGCATCTGGTGTCGTTCCTTTATTGTTTTGTCGGTTGTCTATTCATCGATCGTCCTCAGTTCATCGTAGCTCCTCGGCTTCGCAGTGCAACATCGCTATCCTTTGGAGTTTACTTGCTTGTGCTATCGATCTCTGTCTCGCGCTTGCCTTTCCCATTGCGGTGGTTCGTTGCATTGTCCATACGCTCTTTCGTACACTGCGATCTCTGCGATACCTAACTCTCCGGCTTGACGCATGTCCATGTGTCTCATGGTTTCTCCTTGCATATTTTTGGTCGCCATCCACCTTTCCCCCCTGGCGTCATTCCTATTCACACGTGCATGCTATTTTGTGATCATCCTAGTGGACTCATTAGATTTCTTTTATTTTGTGATACGGTACAGGGGTGGTAAGCCAATGTCGCAACCATCGAGCCAAGGTCCGACCGGGACACTGAAAGTCCCTGTCCGCCGCCGAGTATACCTCCCAAGACTCCATTACAGAGCGGTTCCCCGTCCGCGCTTGATTCATTGAGACGCTAAAGGACGACGCCGTTGAGCTCGACTGCTCTGTCGAGCTGGACGAAGCGATCTGCACCAGGGAGTAGGCGGAAGAGTGTCGACGGATCATCGTGAAGTGGATCAAGTGTTAACGAGGTATGTGCCTATCCTTATGACGTCTCGCCCTGTCTCTGTTTTATGAAGCTCTGTTCGTCAGTCACAAGTCCCCCGTTTAGGGCCGAAGCCCAGACCACACACATACCCCATCAAAACCCACAACACCCTCGAGTGCTATTCCATCTCCGAAGGCCTATGCCTCAAAAGAAGAGAAGGGGTAAGGGGTAAATGAGGTGCGCGTTGTTACCATGTTACAGACGCAGGCTCTCCGACCATTGCTGCTTGTCTCATCCTAGCTGGCTCCGTCCTCGTTGTCCTCACACTCGGCCGTATGATCATGCCTCCGGTGGCATTCCCCGGCTGCGTCTCGCACGCCTGAACACATGCATTTGTGTAGTGCTACTGCATCTGCGATGCAAGATCACTGGCACGCTCTTCAGTGTACACATTCACGCAGTGCTGCCCTACCTTTGGTGATTACGGAAGAGGATGCCGCCGAACGACTACCAAGTAGAATGATTCGCTGCATAGCACTACTTTGTACTAGTGTGATTAACACATCTTAATTATCATTATTTTTGTCTTAATGAATTTATATACAATGATTTCTTACATGTCTTAAAATCAGTTTGGCAAACAGTGGTAAAAATCTATTAAGGCAGAGTCTAAGACAGCCACCTGACTTAATTGTCTTAGGTGGACTTGACTACTTACAATTTACTAAGAAGATTTAAGTAAGTATCAAACTCAATCAAAGGACTTGAGGTTTTCCTGATGTGTGGGTTTCACACTTTGTCGTTACATTGTATTTAGTTGGCCTTGCGATGGCCAGTCACCTCAGTCCGTTGTTCCTGCACGACGACTGAGGTGAGTATTTATCTGTACGCTAACATACATCAAGCTGATGGGTATACAGTACCGCTGTCCCTTGATAGGTATGAATACATTCAGTCCATTGTTCCCGCACGACAACTGAGTACCACTGTCCCTCGATAGCTGTCATGCTGCCAGAACTATCGTAGTCTTTTTACAGGTTATGAGCCCTGCTGTTTCAACTGCACAACAGCCTACCAATACGATGAACACCGTTCCTGTCACCACTGATACCTTGCCTGGCAACATCCCCAAGCTAGACGTTAAAGGGACCAACTGGGCAATCTTCTCCTTTCACTTCCAAGTCGCCGTCGAAGCCAAGACCCTTTGGAGCCACTTTGATGGATCAACACCCGCTCCGACTGTCAGCAGTCCCACAACCACTGAAGAGCAGGACACATTAGCCCAGTGGCGAAAGAACGAGGGCATGGCAAAGCACTTACTAACCTAGCGTATCCTGGACTCTATTACGCTGCAAGTCAAAGGGCTTGTCATTGTCAAAGCGATGTGGGCCGAAATTGTATCCAAATATACTCAGAAGGGGGCGTATGCGCAAACGGACTTGCACTCCCAGTTCTTCAAGTCTCGTTTGCCAAAAGGGGCAAATGTCCGCCAGTTCCTTGATGGGCTCCGCACTAAATGAGAAGAGCTTGTGTCAGTTGGCGTCGCCATCGACGAAAAGGACTACCGTTCCACTATCATCAAGTCACTCCCTCCATCCCTTGCCAATTTCACCTCAAGCCAGCTTCCTGCAGCTCACCTTTTCTCTACCACCAAAACCATCGACCCTGATACCTTGATTTCAATTATCATTGAGGAAGCCGAACACCAGAAGGCTAAGTTCCCCTTGCGCTCTGATTCCAAGGATAAAGACCGCGATGAGGCCCTAGCTGTCATTCCTCACGCTGGTAGAGGTCATGCGCGTGGGAAAGGAAGGCGAATGCCTGACCGAGGTGAACACAAATGTTGGGAATACGGATCGAAGAAGCATCTTGCTCGAGACTGTGATCAACCAAAAGATGGTGAAAAGTCAAAGCTGAAGACCGATACCAATACGGCCCATGTTGTCACTCTTGACTCCGATGAAGAAGGTGTATTTGGAGTTTTCGAGGACAACAATGATGATGAGATTCCGGACTTAGCATCCATTGAGTCTTCTGATGACGAGGACGATGATGAGATTCCAGACTTGGTGTCCGTTGAATCTTCCGATGACGAGTGTGCAGACCTCAGCGATGACAATGACAATGGATGGTTCTCTGTTGATGAAGACACCAGCCAAATGGGCCAGGTTGATGGATGGGATGGGCTGCGAGCGAACAAATTCAGCAATACATTATCAGCTGATTTGGCTGGCCCACCTACCAACGATCCAGAGAACATCCTTGTAAATGCGACTACCGGTACAGCTCCTACTGCGTGCATTGCACTGTTTGACTCTGGCACAATGCGACACCTTTCTCCATGCCGCGACCATTTTACCACTATGTGCCCCACACCACCGAAAACCCTTACTGCTGCAAACAAGGAAACTTTCTGAGCTGTGGGTGTAGGAGAGATTGTCATTGAAGTCCAGAACGGGCTCGACGTCTCCCAGCTACGTCTTACCGAAGTGTTGTACTCACATGAAGTGGGGTACACCCTCATGTCCGTGGCCGCCTGGACGAGGCTGGCCTGTCTACTACCTTTGCAGACGGATACTGCACCATACGCGATCCAGATGGTGAGACCATCGGTCGCATCCCACGTACTTCTCAAGGGCTATATCGTGTCGTACACGACCTCCCCTCCACTTGCACTGCTACCGAGCAGGTCACCATTATGGAGTTGTGCCGACGGATGGGTCACATTGCCCCTGACGTTGCGCGTCACCTTGTGAAGGACGGATTAGTCACTGGACTGCGGCTAGACGACACAAAAGATGAGTTTACCTTTTGCGAGTCGTGTGTTTATGCCAAGGCAACCCGGAAGCCCATCGCCAAGACGCACAAAGGGGATCGTGCTGAGCACATTGGGGACAAGGTCTTCAGTGACAT
>JBBPSB010000741.1:0-11828 GCA_038093375.1 Xerocomus brunneocitrinus
TGCAAGAGTGTGCAAGCACATCTGCCGATCTGGGTGCTCTGGTGGGCAAAGTGACAGCGCATCTCTGGCAAGAACAATGGCTTCATTGAGGTCATCGAATCCTCCGAGCTGCCCGAACCGACCGTCAAGAGAAGATGCAAGAGTATGCAAACACATCTGCCGATCTGGGTGCTCTGGTGAGCAAAGTGACAGCGCGTCTCTGGCGAGATCAATGGCCTCGTTGATGTCATCAATTCCCCCGATGTGCTCATACCGAGTGCGGAGAGAAGATGAAAGATTCCGTAAGAATGTCAACCGATCTGGGTGTCCCTGGGGGCCAAGTGACAACGCGCCTCTGGCGAGAGCGATGGCTTCCTCGAGGTCATCAACCCTCCCGAGCTGCTCGAACCGAGCGGAGAGAGAGAATGCAAGATTATGCAAAGACATTGGTCGATCCAGATGTCCTAGCGGGAAATGTGACAGTGTGTCCCGGACGAGATCAATAGCCTCATTGATGTCATCAAATCTCCCAAGGAGGTTGTACCGATTGAAAAGATAAGATGCAAGAGCGTCCAATGACTCCGGCCGATCTGGGTGCTTTGGTGGGAACAGTGATAGCGCGTCTCGCGCGAAGACAATAGCTTCATCGAGGCTATAAGTTCCTCGAGGCGGTTGTAACGAGCGCAGAGATAAGATGCAATATTCTTCAGAGATATTCTCCGAAGCTGGTGCCCTGGTGGGGAAAGCGAGAATGCGTCCTGGGTGAGAGCAATAGCTTCATTAAGGTCTCCAATTTTCCCGAAATGGTTGTATCGAGCGCAGAGAGAAAATGCAAGAGTATTCAAAGCCACCGCCCGATGTCGGTGGCCCGGTGGGCAAAGTGACAATGCATCTTGGGCGAGAACAATGGCTTCAGTGAGGTCATCGATCCCTCCAAGCCGCTTGTATCGAGCAGAGAGATATGATGAAAGCTTGTTTAAATACGTCGACCGATCCGGGCGTCCTTGTGGGCAAAGTGACAGGGCTTCTCGGCCGAGAACAACGGCTCTGTTGAGGTCATCAATTTCCCCAACCACCTTGTACCGAGTGCGGAGAGAAAACACAAGACTGTTTAAAGACATTGACCGGCAAAGCGACAGTGAGTCGAGTCGGGCTGAGAGAGCGAAGGGGATGTGTGGCGCTAGGAACGAAAATGAGGCTCTGGTTGATTGTAGTAGAATACAAGTACGCAGTACTAGTAGGGAATGCGGATCTGAGACTACAACAGGTCAATGTGAGAAGGACGATGAATACATAGCGTAGCTTACCGCCAGCCGGTTGTCGCAGACTGCAGAGGGAAATACAGTAGTACACAGGCTCCTGGACCCTTTAGGGTTCAGGTTTTTTGGGGGGGGGAATTATCTAAGCAGCTGATGTAACATCCGTCTTTTTTTTTTTGGACAAGCGATGTTATTATGTAGCGACTGGCTAACCTAGTCCTACATAATACGCTAAGGCGACGGCCAAGGCCGTCGGTCCGAGGAAAAATGCATTTACGCACGCCCTGGTTGGAGGGGTGTGTGGGGCTCAGTGACATGTCAGGTTGCCTCGGTAAAAGCAGAGGGCCTGGGCAGCACAATACCCACTAAAACCTCATGGTTCGTCACCCAGTCTTTTGGGAGTCGGGTTGGGTTAGGGAGGAGTGGTTTCCAAGTCTCTCTTATCAGTGGGGCGGTCAGGCGCCTGTGTTTGATGGAGGCTCGTCTCCGGTCAACATTGAGGCGATTATTGATGTTCGTTAACCATCGGTTTTGGATTTCACGCGTAGTGTGGGATTCCTCGGCAATGACACGCTCACACCGGAGGGTCCAGATAAGGTGTGCCGATTCAGTGAGTAGGATACGAAGGAGGCGGAAATATGCCCGTGTTAGGAGGGTACGGTCGTCGCCTGGAGGTGCGAGGCAGCCGGAGCCAAGGATGAGCCCTAGGGTGGGTGGGATCCAGGGGGGGAGTGACGTGGGCCAGAGGGTTTGGAGGGTGTCCCAGATAGTCGTGCGTTCGGGGCTAGGGCACGAGATGAGTATATGTTCCAAGGATTCGGCTGGGTCGCCGCAGTAGGAGCATTTCGCGCGGTCTTGGTAGTTTGTAATGTGTTGCCAGTATTTGCCGATGCGTAGGGAGCCGTGTGTGGCGCGGTACAAAAAGGACTGTATGGGGCGTCGGATGTCGGGGTGACGGGTCGAGAGCCAGATTTTTTTGGTAGTCTCGAGCGAGTTGGTTGTGGCTTGGATTCCTCGTCTGATGGTTTCAATCATGTCTAGGGCGGACCTGGTTAAGGGGGTGTTGCGGCGTGATACGAGCGCGGCATAAATAAGTGCCTGAGTGGCTATATTAAGTTTCATGCCCGAGGGGTTGAAGTTACTCGGGACAGTAAGGTCGATTGCGTCCGGAAGTGGTTTGGAGGCGCCAGCCTGGGCTAGTCGGTCCGCATTCTCGTTCCCGTAGTTGCCAGAGTGCCCTTTTACCCATCTGAAGATGGTCGGTGCGGATCGTTTGCGTAGTTGGTACGCGGCGGCTTGGAACCATTCTCTATTTTCGATGTTTGTCCAGCCTTGGTCTTCCCAGCGTGTTAGGTGTGTTGTGAGCCCCTCAATGGCATATTTCGAGTCCGAGATGCAAAGTAGTGGGACGAGAGGGTCCATGGTTTGGAGGGCGACTATGATTGCCGCGAGTTCGCTGATTTGGTTGGATTGGTGTGGGCCTGGTACACGTATGGTTTTGTTGTTAGGGTGGTTGTCCCCAAACCAAACACCGCTCCCACATGCGGCATTCAATTTTCCGTTGTTAGAGCAGGAGCCATCTGTGTAGACAGTTGCTGGGGGGGTGGGTAGCCCGCCTTGGCGAGGGTGTAGTAACCGATGCGCAGGTTCTTCAGATAGTTTCAAGGGGTCAGTGAAAACTCGGAAGGCGTCTCCGATGTTGTATTTGGTGGTGAGGGAGGGGTCAAAGAGGATATCGTTGCCTTTGAGCAGGACGGCACGCTGGTTCTTCTCCTTTCGGCGGTGCGTGAGCGTCAGGTGGTCCTTGGGAGGGCGGACGGTTGGGTCATATTTGGGATCTATGAGGCCTGAGAGTTCGTGTGCTATGGTGGCACAACGGTGGGGAGTGGTGCAGCCACGCTTTCGATCTCGTCTGCAGTAGCGGCAGACACATTTGTTTTTCTGTTGGAGGTCATGTGGGGTGTTGTGGTCGGTCAGGCGCTTAGCGATTTTCATGAGGTTACGGATGGTGGTGGCATGGTGGACCTCGCGTAGACAGGCGGCGCCCCGTTGGCGGTACAGCTTAGGTGGTACGCCAACGTGGAACCATGCGGGAAGTTGTTTTTTGAGCTTTCTGGAGAGTTTTAGGGGTGCTAGGGCGAGGTTGACACTCTTCGCAGTTTTGAAGAGGTTGACAACGCGGGGAGGTGGGGTGCGGCGCGATTGGTTGTTTGGTCCTGATCGGGTAGGAGGACGAAGAGAGGTGAGGAATATATTGACATCGTCCAGGCATTGGACACCTGATGGGCGTATGCAGTTAACGACGGCGTCAGTGACAAATGCCCAGGTGGGGCGTAGGGGGGATGTGTCGAGGTACTTCTTTACCCAGATTGTGTCAATGGCGAGGTTGCGGGCTTCGAGGTCGAGCAATGCGATGCCGCCCTCGTTTCGTGGTTTTTGGAGTCGGTGGAGGCTGATTGGGGGGGATTTCTTGCCATTCCAGAGGAAGCGACGTATTGTTTGTGTGAGCGTGGTCAGTGTGGATTTGGGCATGCCTTGGGCAACAGTGAGGAATTGGGTCATTGCGCCGACCGTCATCTGCAGGATGAGGCGTTTGGCGTCGAGGGTGGGGTGCGTGCGGTTCCAGTTTTCTAGGGCACTCTGTATTTTGTCGATGATCTGACTCCATGGTTGGGCATGGTCCACGTTGTTCCCAATCCAGGCGCCTAGACAGCGCACAGCTTGGCCATCTGGTGCGATATTGATACCTTCTGCCAGAGGTTGGTCGTCTGGGTGCAGGCAGCGAGTGGAGATCACTCGTTCACGGTGTTGTTTGGAGCCAATGGGGATGATCTCTGTTTTCGTGATGTTAAATTTGGCGCCAGACGCTTTGCACCATTTTGTAAGGATGGAGTGGAGGGTATCATATTTGTCGTGTTCTGACAGGTAGACGGTGGTGTCGTCGGCATATAGATTAACTTTGATGTTCGAGGGAGCGCCTGGTATGTGGAAGCCTCGTAGTTCAGGTGAGTTTCGGATGGAGGCAGCGAGTGGTTCGATGGCAAGGTTGAATAATAGGCAGGAGAGTGGATCGCCCTGGCGGACCCCTCTCGTGACCGTGTAAGGTTTGCTCATAACACCATTTATGATTACCGTGGTGGTAGCGTGACTGTAAAGGGATTCGACAGTGCGAATGAAAATGTCAGGGAGGCGGAAGGCGCGTAGGGTATCAAGGAGGTATTTATGATCAATCTTGTCGTATGCTTTTTCTTGGTCTAGCGCTACGATAGCGCCGTTCTCTTCAGTGTAGTCAGCGTATGCACACATTGTCTCAGCTAGTCGGATGGGGTCGAAGATTGACCTTGATGGGACGAACCCAGTTTGGTCTGGGTGGAGGAGGTCGCACGCATGGTGGGCTAATTGGGTGGCGAGCGCTTTTGTCATCACCTTGTAGTCGGTGTTGAGTAGCGTGATCGGGCGGTAGTTCTCGATTCTGGTACGGTCTTTCTTTTTGTATAGGGGGCACATCCATCCCTCGGAGAAGTGGGCATCTGTGTCTGAGCCTGTTGATTGTATTTCATTATATACTATTTGGAGGCATTTCGTGACGTTGAAGGAGGGTTTATCCAGTTTTGTATTTGAAACATGAAGGTTATGTAACATTTTCCAAAACTCGTAGGGTATACCATCTAAACCGGTCGCTGTACCATTTTTAGAGTCAAGGAGGGCTTGGGTGACTTGTTCCTCTGTGAGGTGTTGGTTGAGGGGGGAGTCATCGTCGTTCAGGACCTGGGATAGTGGTATTTCATGGAGGACTTGGAGACGGGCCTCTTGGCAGGCAGGGTCATCGTGCTTTGGGAGGTCGAGGCGTTGGAGGTCATCATGGTAGATGCTAGCAATTTCAGCCATGTCTGAGGTTCGTGTGGTGAGGTCATTAGTGCGGGGATCACGCAGCGCATATATGGGGTCGCGGGGGCGACGTGGGGTGGCGACAGTGGTCCAGTATTTGCTGATCGTTTCGCCTTTGGTTTGCCATTGTGCCTGGGCTCTAGCATAGGCATTTTTGTAGCGCTTCTTGTGTATTTGGCTTAGCTCGCTTTCGAGCGTGGTTATTTGGGATCGTATAGACTCATCATGGTCGAGTTGTGCATGCTGTTCAAGCTGGCGGATCTCACTTTTTAGTCGGCTGATATGGTTGTTCATCTTAGCGAGCTGAGTCTTTGCAGCTTTTTTGGCAAGGTCGGTGATCTGATTCTTAAGGTTGGCCCATTTTTTTTGGGCGGTGGTTTCGGGCTGTACCTCACCGTTTTCTAGTGAGTGTTGTAGTTCTATACCTAAGGTGGTGATGCTTTGTAGAAGCGTTTGGTTGGTGAGGAGGCCGAGTGGCCAGGTCCATCTGCCGTTTCCGACGTAGGGAGTTCGAGGTGGCACGAGATGCACGGATACCAGTTTGTGGTCTGTGGGAATGGAGGTGACTTTTACCTCCCAGTTGTAGAGGGCGCGTGCGAGTTGTGGGTGGGCGTATATGCGGTCAATCCGGGACCGGGAGTGGTTACTGTTAGAGAAGGTATATTGCCGGGTAGTGGGGTTGTCATTTCGCCAGGCGTCGAGTACGCCCAGTTCCTCGCGTAGGCCACGTAGGCTGTGCACAGCTGCCTCAGGGTCCTCATGTGCTGGGGCACGGTCTATAGCGTCTTCGACTAGGTTAAAGTCGCCGAGGAGGATATCTGGACGGAAGGGGTGTAGGTCCAAGGTACCGGAGATAGTATTCCAGAATTCAGGATGTTGGTGCGGGGAGTTCGGGGCGTATATGTTGAGGATTGTGAGGCGCTGGTCGTTGTGCCACTCTAGGGTAAGGGCGAGGGCTCGGCCTGGGTACAGTTCGGTGGCAGTGGATGCACGGATATTAACTAGTTCTTTGTTTATGACGAAGGCGACGCCGGCAGTAGAGGCGGGGTTGGAGGGGTTTGGGGAGTTAAAGATTTGCATGCGACGACCAAAGAGGGTGTTTAGCTGGGTGAGGTGGTCGTTGTTCAGGTGTGTTTCTTGCAGGCATAGTATGCTTATCTTTTGCTCTCTAAGGGTGCGGTGGATGGCGGTCCATTTGGACAGTTGGCCTGGGCCGCAGTCCAGGGATGTTCGGCCCTTCATGTTTAGGGAGGCAATGAGTGCGTTAGCACGGGAGCGGGGTTTGTTGCCCAACGGGGTGTTTCTATTAGGGTGTATGCCGGGTGGGGCGGCCTGGTGAGGCGTATATGGGCCGGTTTGGGCCTGCACGTTAGTATTTGTTTCTTCTGTCATGGGTCTAGCCAATGCAGCGTCAGTGGTGGGTGTTGTGCCGGGTGGGGCAGCCGGGTAGGGCGTATATGGGCCAGTTTCGGCCTCTGCGTGATGGGTCCAGCGCGCATTCGAAGTATGCGAGGTGGGGGGGGGTCCGCGTGCCGGTTCTCCCTGTGCATCATCGGAGGTACCCTCAGCGGTGGTTGGGTTCCTTCCTCTGCAGGAGGAGAGGTATGGATCCAGACCGTTTGTGCGACTATAGTTGTATGGAGGGTTTTGTAAGGGGTTGGTATGTCAGGTCTTTCAGCTTCACCGTATGACATCTCGGGCAAGCTAAAGGCAACTGCCGGTTGTCGCGGGGATGTGTCGCGAGACGCACTAAGGGAATCCGACATTTCCAGAGTTTGTCTGTTGACTTCGGGTCCTACCCAGCGGTTCATCCAGACCTAAATAGGTCTCCACTTTACGTGGTGGGGTCTACAGCTTTCCTGTGCCACGTACGACCAGTATATGTGGGCTGCGACTGAGTCCCGTGGGTGGTGGTCTTTGGTCGGACAAAGACATTGTTTGTGATCCGTGTGTCTGATATGGTAGCGTGTTCAGATTATATTTTCCACCCTCGTTGTGTGGTGGGGGCCGTGGTGGGTTTTGTGGGTTTGCATTAAGGCGCAGTCTTTGTTTTCCTGTGCCGTGTTTGGCCGGTATATGTGGGGCAGGGCTGTTGTTTTATCATATTCATGGAGATCTTTGATTGGGCAGAGATATGTGTGATTTTCAGCGGTTAGGCGCATGGTGGACAGATGTATAGGTTTAGTATCTGTCGTGGGGTATGTATGTACTATTGATGTATGTACGCTTTCAGACGTCGTGGGTTTTTAGTTTTTCCTTTTTACGCTGTTTTCTGGGCTCTCTCATTTTATATCATGCTGGGGGGTATGTGTATGTTTCGACGCCGGCTACCTTTGCCAGTTTTTCAGTACTAGTTGCGGTAGTTCGTGAACCTAGTGGTAGCACGTCCTCTGTCTCGTCCTCTGTTTGCGTTGTTTCCACGCTGGTTGGGGGTTGGTCCGTGCCACCCCGGGATTGCTGGGAAGGGGCAGAGGCCGGCTGGGTGTGCATGGGAGTGACATATCATGCACGGTGTGAGGCGTTGTTTGGTGCCTACTCCCTCCATGGTCGTTGGGTATTTGAGTCCTGCGAGATAGAGCCGGACTTTTGGCCAGGCGTTTGGGTCCGCAGATGGTATATTCGGGGTGTAGATATGGTAGCGTGGGGCGAGGACTCCCCCGGGAAGCTTTATGTCAACTCGTTCGATCACGATGGTTTCGATGAGGAGGTCGAGTGCAGCTTGCAGCTCTGGGTGGGAGGACTCTTGGGAGTACGCTTTGTCGAGTTCAATTATGGTGGTGGCAATCTTTTGGTATACTTCTTGCGAGGCCCAGGTGCGTTGCACTGTGTCTCTCACCACAGTTTCGTCAAGGGTAGTGAACCCAGATAGTGCCATTAGTAGGGTTGGGGGTTGAGCGTCCCCGAAGGTGCGTGCTTCGAAGGTTACTTTGGTGGAGGACCAAACTCGTTGTTCTAATAAGACTTGGGCGACTTTTTCTGGGATACCATATACCAGGAAGGCGTTAGGTAGTATGGTGGCATTGGTTGAGCGTGGGTAGGGTGGGGAGATATTCACGGTGAAAGGGGGAAGCTTCATCGAGGTTGCGATCTCATTGATCGAGGCGCGTATGTTTTCTGCAAGGGGTTGGACTGTCGTCGTGGGGTCCGGCCCACGCCATCCGAAGGGGCGGATAAGAAGTTTGGGATGGGGGGCGTTGAACCAGCTGTTCAGAAGGTCCTTGTTTAGGTTCTCCATGAGCTCAGTGGCCGTGAGGAGTTCGATGCAAGGGAAGCCTTCCTCGGGTGGTTTGGTGAATTGACTCCCGTATGGGTTAGATGGTAGGGGCTGACGCTGGCCAAGGGCTTCACGCGTGGTGGTACTGGCTTCCAGGAGGGCCCGTATGTGGGCTTCATCGGGGCCAGATGTAGGGGTTGGCGCCGGGTTATTCATATTGGCAGTGGGTACTGGCGTTTTGGGTAGTAGGAACGGTTGGGCTAGTGGGAGCGGCGGGTTGGTCATGGGTTGTGGGGCATGGATGGAGTGTGCGATACCGAGAGCGTTATCGTCTGGTAAGGTATTGATTGGGGGTGGGAGGGGAGACCATTCTACCGTTGGGGATGGTTCCAGGGTATCAGCGGTAAGGGGGAATGGTAGCTGATGTGTCGGGCGCATGGCAGTAGGGGTGGGAGGGGTGGCTCGACCATCTGGGGTTGGCGTAGGGGAGGGGAGTTCTGGTGTCATCTCATCGAAGGATTGGGGGAAGAAACGTGTGCCACCGACAGTGGGGTTTTTTGCGTAGGTCTCACGCGTGGTGAGTAAGGGTTTAGAGGGGCGTTGGGGGCCTGTCATAGAGGTTTGGAGTCAGAGGTACGTTGCGGCCGTTTAAGTATGGGTGTCGCTTGGTTGGCTCAGACATGTGTTCGGCAGGGTTCTTTGGGGTGCGGGTATGGCAGGGCTCACAAAGTTTGGGGCTCCATTTTAGGGTCAATATATTGGTGCGCGTAGGGGCTTCGTAATTACAGGGGTTGGGTTACGTGCGTGTTGTGTTTAACTAAAAAGAGTTTCTAGCTCGTAAATTTCGGCGGGGTTACTTTGGAAGATTTGTGAAATGGTGTCCTCGTAGTTGACGCTATATAGTGTTTGGGTAGTGAGGAGGGGTTTTTGCACCGCCGTCTTTTGCGTAGGTCCATTCCAAGATGGGAGAGAGGGGAAAGGGCATAGGGTAGCGCCATGCGTCGTGCCGTGACAGATCGGGCATGTGATTTTGGCAACCTGCCGGATGTAGTGGTTGGGGATTAGGTTATTGTGTGGCATGGTTTGGATTGCGCGACGCAGTTCAGTCCAAATAATTGGATCTGACGAGTAGTCCGTCGCCGTGATGCTGTAAAGGTCCATCGGGACAGTAGCGGAGGGGTCGGGTGTGAATTTGTCGGCGGTTATTGAGCCCTGGAAGAGGGCTAGCGGTGTGGAGGATTGCGAGGTTCCCTGTGGGGGGAGGGTATCTGTTATTCGCTGTAGGAGTCTGGTGGAGAACCACATTGCGCGAATGGCCTTAAGAAGTTGTTTGGTTGGGACCGGGGGAGAGATCATGAGGGAGATGAGGTGAAGTTGTGCCGGGTTTCCGGGGTATGGAAGGGCATAGAAAGTAATATCTTTGAAAGACCATACTCGTTGTTCAGTGAGCATGTCGTGTAGTTCGCTGGACTCGTGATGGAGTAGGAACGATTTGGGGGCTATCATCTCCGTTGTCGTCCCTTGAGGTGCTTTCGGTGCCACAATCTGTACTGACTCGTGGTCCGGTAGGTGGCAGATGGCTGCAATGTGGTATTTTAGGAGGAATGTGAAAACCGGAAGTCTTCCAGACGTTGGGTCACCGTTGAACCTGAAGATTTGTAGCAGGGTTTTTGGGTTTGGGATCAGGTCCCATGTTTCTTTCGTTGCGTCGTCGAGGTAGTTCAGCGGCTGGTTTGGGAGGGCGAAATGGATTTGGGGGAAGCCCTTTGGTGGGGGTGGGGTATACCGTAGGCAACTGTCTTGTTCGGCGGGTATGGGGTGGGTAGTGGAGGGTGCCATGTTGGCGTGAGTTTGGTGGCGTACCTGGTTTTATATTTCTCGGGTAGGGATGGGTTTGAGTATGCGGTCTTACCTTGGGGGGTTCTGTTCATGTCTGGTCTGGGTGGATCATTAGTTCTGTTGGTGTCGCCGTTGTTATAGCGGTGTAGTGTGGGTCTGGTGTGCGTATGGGGGGAGTGGTACTATTAGTGGTTCATCGCATATTAGGTCTTACATGTTCTTTTTTTTTTCTTTTTTTCTTTTTTTTTGTTTTCGTTCTGGGTTTTATCGCAACGGTTCTCGTTGTTTTTGGTAGCACGCGGTAGTTTTCATGGTCTTTATTTGGATGGGGGGCCAGACGTTGTCTGCCGTTTTGTGGCCTTGCCAGCCTTCTTGAGGTGTGGGAAAACTCTCCGTGGTAGTGGTACGAGTTCAAGGAGCCCCCCGGCATGCCGTTTTCACCTGCTGGGGAATCTATTTGGAGCTCGTGCCTGTGCCAGTCGTATCCCCGCATGGGTCTATGTACGTTGATTTTTCTTTGGCTGCTTTTTGAGACCTTGACTCTATACACTTAGTATACATTGGTCATAATTATGACTTTTCGATTCATGCGGTGCTTTAGGTTGATCCTTGCTCGCACGCTGATTGAACTCGAGTCCACCGCCTCAGTATGTGATCTGCCTTGTTTTGAGCACGCACAACGGTTCAACATTCAGTCATTCCCACCGCTATGTCAGGCCAGAAAAGACGAAAGATACGATCCGCACAACTATTGAACATACGATTTGTGATTCTCCACTAGTGCTCATCGACACCATGTTCATCTCATCGCTTGAGCTAGCCAGTAACGTCATATGCATATGTGAGCATCTCGAAATGACTGGCCATGTAGCGGACATCAGCAAAAAAGTTCAGATGGCATAGTTACCTATTAATCTATGTTGCACAATGTTGCCAACATAGGTTTGCAGCATTCCATGTAGTCTACATTGCACTACATGGCATAACTATGTACACTATAGCACTACATATATCATGATGACTTCTGTAGTTCTACATCATATCACACATGAACTATATTGTCTACTTTTGCTACAAGTGACTACCTCGAACAAACCTAATCAAGTCATTTATTCAATCGGCGCACAGCGCCACATACCGTACAGAATTTGGGCCAAGTACAGTACTAGTTTTTTTTCCCCCTTGTACCACTCGATATTTGTAGAAACAAATAGATCATATTTTTATACTACGTACAGACACTACTAATGTGTCTATGGGTGCCGACTCCCCTCCTTGTCGCGTCGTCATTGTCACATCAATGACGCCGACTCGCACCACAGTCGCAGACTCACAGTGCCCTCCTCATCGCGTCCTCGCGCTTCCTCGCGTTGCCGCATCGGCTCCGTCGCATCCTCTTCGTGGTTGCGTCGTGGTCGTGGTCGCTATCGCATCCTCGCCCTCATCGCGTCGTGGTTCGTCTCATCGCGTCCATCTCCCCTTTCCGCGCCATCGGCTGTGTCGTGGTTGCGTCGTGGTTGTTGCCGTGTCCTTGCCCTCGTCCTCACCATCATCGACTCGTCGGGTCGTGCGCGTGCTCGTCCCGTCATCGTCGTTGTGTCGGGTATCGCCCTCATTGGTCCTCGTCGCATCGCGGTCGTGGTCGCAGT
>JBBPSB010000742.1:0-11823 GCA_038093375.1 Xerocomus brunneocitrinus
CATCATCGGCTTCGATATGTCGTTTCACCTTAGTCATGACTCCGTCGGCCGCCGATGAGTCATTCCTTTCTCGTCACTCGGTGACACCTTATGACTCAATCTTGTATCTCTCACACCTGCCCTAAATCCTTAGGACAGTATATATACCGTCGATACTTGTCCTGTCTCTTTAGCTTAGATCTCCTCTGTACTCGTTACCTTGTACACGAATCAAGCCCCTTTAACTTCTCTTGTCCCTTGAACCCCTTGAAAGCCTACGCCCGTGCTTTGAACGGGTGTCTTGTCCTTGAACCTTTGAACCCGTCGAGTAGGAAACCCCCTCGACCGTCTCCTTACGTTCCAAGTGGAAACCCCCTTGAACGTCCTTTGAACTCTCGTCCCCTCACAGAGGCTACGCTTGCTGCCCTACCCGGGACCAAGTGTAACACAGCAGGTCTGTCTCCCTCATTACAGCTTCCCTGGAAATGTCTTCTGGGTATGGATTCCCAAGATGTATGTCGTCAAAGCGCATCCTCGACAGGACATGAGCAAAGAACAAGACAACCATATATGCATGTCTCGGGATCATGGCTGTGGTCGGGGCATCCAGGGGTGTCTCCGGGCATGAGCTGGTGGGGTGGTTTGAGGACAGTGTTGGGAATGAGCATGAGCCACATCTCTTCTTAGAAGGGGAGCTTTGAGTGTGTCTCAGGCCAGAGCTTGAACAATTTGGAGAAAGTCAGTTGGACATGCCAGGTGTGATCCTGGACAAGAGTGGGAGAAGGAAGAAACGTGTCCAGACCGAGTCTGGAACCAAGACAGAGGGAATAGTCGAGGAAGTGGCCGTCCATGGCAGTGAGGACACGTTCACTGTCTTCTATGTCGAGGAGGAGATGTGTTAAAATACAACCAACTCCAGAGCTTTTTATCTCTTCTGTCTATTACCCCACGTCCGGAGTTGCCTCACCAACTCTGGAACATGTTCTTTTCTTTGCTGCTCGGTAACACCTTACCGTTGTGTCTCTATATTGAGGTACGAGTGTGCCTCCACCACTTAGCATATCATAACCCTTCACTTCTTCTTAATACCTCAGTCGTTATTGCCCACTTGGCAGCGTCTGAGGTGAGTTATTCCATAGTTAATACTAGCTCCGAGACTCATGTCCATAGCTCCGGTCTACTCCGGTCTTTACCAAGTAAATACAAATTGTTATCACCCACTTGGCAGCGTCTGAGCTCCGGTCTACTCCAGTCTTTACCAGCCCAGACTTTCTCGGACTTTAATAAGATGGTTAGGGATGACGACACGACTTCACTGTTGAAGAAGACAGACGGCATCTTGAGCATGAGAGTTGCGATAGAGCATTTCGAGGGTGGAGAGGGAGACAGAGTAGGAAGCAGTCATTGCGAACTGTTGTTCGAAGTTGAGCTGTTGAGCGCCACGGGTCTGGATGGACCTCATGATGGCGTCGTCTACGACATCCTGGTGATAAGGGTCGTCGGAATACATGTGTTCTGGGATGAGGGTGATGTCGAAAGGAGCACATCAGCAAATCACCCCCCTATGTACAGCTCTGTACAGTGCAATACAGATCACAGACTCACCCCTCTGTACAGACTGAGCATCTCTGTACAGAACTAATCTGTGCAGAGCTGTACAGGGCTGTACAGAGCCATATACATTTGCAAATAACATTAATATTATACTTAGACAATTCTAATGCAATCACATAATTTATTACATAATATGTTACATAATACATTACATGACATTACTACATTTGGTAATATTTGGTAACACTTACCTAAAAAGGAAATATGAATGGATATATTAGTAATATGTCATAACATGAACAAATAGACTTACTAGCATAGGGGTAGAAAGTGATGGAAAAGGAAGGATAAAATCAAGAAGAAAGAGTGTGTGAGAAAGTTTTCAAACTGTAGATGGTTTATATAAGATTATAGAACAAATAGATACAAATAGATTTGTAAGATTAGACTTGTCCGCTCTTCTGAACATTGATTGTGGGAAATTATTTCCTTAAAAGGCTTCAAAACTCCGGACACTAGTTACATTAGGTTAGGATTATTAGTGTTAGGATATCAGTATTAGGATAATCTTTGGCTACACTTTTACTACACATTTCTTACTACACTTTTATAATACTTCGTACCTCACACTGCTAGGTGGCTGTATATGGCTGTGCAGGTCTGTACAGCTGTGCTAGTCTGTATGGCTGTACTAGCTCTGTATGTAAATCTGTGCAGCTGTGGCTCTGCCAAATTAGGCACTTTACTGATGCAGGGTCAACGCTGGACAATAGAAATATAATATAATATATTTTAGTTCATCATGTATGACAAGGCATTGAATGTCTTACCGTGGCTGGATGAGGTCGGGATTGGGGTCTGGTAAGTCATTGTCAGGGTCTGAGATGGCCAAAGCATCCATGTCAATGTCAACGTCGAGGGGATCTGGGTCTTGGACATGTGGATTTGGATTTGGATTTGCTGGAGTAACCTGACAACTTTGGAGGTGAACAGGGTGGTGGCGATGGACACGAGGGTTGTCAGAATCCTCTGAGTCTGAGGAAGGAATGGGGCTGAGGGAGGGGAAGCGAGTGCAAGGGTCGCGACGTTGAGGAGGCATTGGTGGGCAATACGGTGACTTGGGATGGTGAGCGAGATGGTATGTCCTTGTGCTGTTTGAAACATAGGATTTGGAAGGAGGATTGATCAATCTGTCAGTGGATCATGAATGGAGGTGGAGACAAGGTGCTGAGCCTCGAGGTGTGGTCGCCAGGGATGAAGAGGCGAGAGGCCAGGCCAGGGATGACAGGGGACCCTGAGTGGAGGTAAATACAATACACTGGTTGAAGGTTTGAAGTGAATGGAGTAGGCCATGTTTGAATTGAATTTGAATGGGAGCAATTATGTACCTACATAGATAATGGAAAGGGTGACACGGACGGAACATGTTGACAGAGTTTTTTTTTTCATGTTCTTCACATCATATATAATATGACTCTATCTGAAGGAGAGAAATTGAAATTGAAATGAATAGCAGAGTATGTCGGGGAAAGACAGAAAGATGGACAATAAGACCAGGATGTCATATGGAGGGGAGAAATGATACAATAAGAGGGTGAAGGATAGGATTTGGAAACAAAATGATCTGCAATAGGGTAGAACGACAAGTGGGACAACAGGGCCATACCGGGGGAGGGGAAGCGATGGCAATGGTGATATAGACATAGACACATAGTATGTACTGAGAGATGATCGGGTAAATAAAATTTGTAGACCCAGGAACGAAAGTAATGAGGTGATGAGTGGTGGAGGAGAGAGCCTCTAATGGGAGTGGTTATGTAGGAGATAGATGATAGGTGAGGTGGGTGAGGGCCAAGATGCAGGAGGAGTGAAAAGCGGTAGAGCAATGATGGCTAGGGATAGAGAGATATAAATGTCAAATACAGGAAAGAGAGGGGAAATGCAAATCTATGGAGGGGTATGGCCCATTTCGATGGGATCAGGTGAGATTAAGGAGAGTGGAAATACAAAAGGATGATGTTGAAAGATAGAGAGGATGAGGACAGATGGGCTGGTCGTGGAGGGCAGTGTGAATCCGGTGTTAATTCTGGAGAATATGAGGAACAATGAAGGCAACTTAGAATGATGGAAGTCCGAAAGACAGGGTGTGAGTGTGAATGGATGCATAGGAAGTGAGAGTGCAACGAGTGAGTGGTTGGTTGGGATTGATGTGCCCGTGGATGGGAACAGATGCAGTGCGATGGATGTGTGATAAGACAAAATGGTTGGATGGAAGAAGGGAAGGAGAGTGATTTCAAACTGTATGGGTGGGGAGAGACTGTTGAAGGATGAATGGGGGGAGAATGGGGAAAGGTTGGGAAGATTCGTGAGAAGAGAGGACAAAGAGTGATGCAGACGTGGTGTGAAAAGGGAGAGTGAATGACATATATATATTCAGTATAGGATATATGGTACATGATATTGAGATGATGAGATATTAGATGTTGTTGTGTTAAATGTGACTCGGAAAGGACAAAGAGGAAAGAAGGTTGATGCTGTATTTGCAATGAGAGGATCGGTATGACAAAATCGACGACTACGTCCGGTAGAAAACGACAAAATGAAGGACATGATGGTGAACACACGGGATGAATGTACAGAATCGTACATGCAACATCGTACAATACTATGCAATAGCACATGACAAACTAAATGGGAACTGGAAGGAACATCAACAAGTTTGAAGAGCATCATTGAGAAGGGTGGCATCGTCGCTCTCATCTATTGGAGGAGAGGTAGAAGTGGAAGGCTGTGTTGGTCTATGGTACACTGTTTTTGAGGATGGGATGACGAAGTCAAAGAGGATGGGGCATGAAGGGAAGAAGGTTTCGAAGACTCTCCTGCGGTGTTTACGCAAACACATTTCTTAAGAGAGGGCACACGAGGAACTATGATTGCGAGGTAAGTTGACCAGAGGAATGGAAAAGACAAAGATGACTGACGTGAAACGGTGTCCATGTCCATGTGCAGAGGAGGGACACGTTTTGCGATGTTGACTTCTGGTGGAGGGACAGATTATTAAAGTCCGAGAAGTCCGGGCTAATAAAGACCGGAGTTAACCAGAGCTACGGTACATGAGTCTCGGAGTTAATGTTTACAATAAGACAACTCACCTCAGATGCTGCCAAGTGGGCGAGAACGACTGAGGTGTTAGGAAGAAGTGAAGAGGTTATATAGTAAGTGGTGAAGGCACACTCGTACCTCAATACCAGGACGCGACGGCAAAGTATTACCGAGCGGCAAAGAAAAGAACATGTTCCGGAGTTGGTGAGACAACTCCGGACGCGGAGAAAATTGCGGGATAAAGAAAAAGTGTCCGGAGTTCCAAGATCACTCCGGAGTTGATTGTATTTTAACACAGATGTTGTATGGCGTGAAGAGAGCTGGTCTAACAGACAAGAATGGGTGAACTGTCAAAACTAAGTAAATGGCAGTGTTGCCTATTAGTTCATTTATTAGGTATGAAGATAAAGTAAAAAGAAATAGAACTCACCTCAGTTGCTGCCTAGAGAGGTGCAAGAACAACTGAGGAAAGTCTGAGAATGAAAAAGAAATTTATACCATGGGTGAAGGCACGCTCACAAACTCCGATGGTATCCGACGGCAAAGAAGCAAAGCTCTAGAAAATAATAAAGTCAACTCCTGCAACTCCTGAGGTTCTAAGTCCGAAGGTCCTAACTCCTCAACTCCTCAACTCCTCAACTCCTTAAGGAGTTTACTGGAGGTCACTGGAGTTGTACAGGAGTGCTCAGAGTTTGATGGAGTTCACTGGAGTTGGTCCGGAGTTCGCTGGAGCTGCATAGGAGGGCTTGGAGTAAGTCGGAGCTATCAGAGATTTTCACATGAACATCAACTAGAAGTATTATTTAGAACAAGACACTGATGTGGAGTATTGGCAGGGAAAGGTGCGAGGTCATGTATGTCGCGTGTGATTAGGGAATAGTGTGGGTATACCCTAGGGTATATGAGGCCATACCCACACCCATACCCACAATATACCCATACCCACAGTCGTGGGTGTGGGTTTTACGTGGGTATCCAAATCTCATACCCCCACCCATACCCTTGGTGGGTATACCCATGGGCATCTATTATCTTTTCATCACTATAGTATATAAAGTTATTGTTCAAAAGTCTAGTCTAGTCCTTGTCTTGCCAAAAACCATGCTTCTAGCGTGATGATGTCTTTTGCAGGCTTAGGAGTGGTTGTAGAAAATATAGTATAGACTACTAGCTACAAATACATCACTTTATCAAGTGATTCAATCTAGAATAGGTGAAGATATGTACATTTCTAGGTTAAATGTTATATATTTTCTTGTAAACTTGTATGTAAACATTAAAGTTCAAACAAAATATTATAAAATAGGAGGATATAGAGAGGTATAATATGATTTAATTGATATTTTGACAGAATTTTGATTTTCTGAAACCTGAAATATGGACCAAACTAGTGGTAAGAATATAGTAGATACCCATGGGTAAACCCACCAAGGGTATGTGAGGGTATGGGTATCCAGAAATCATACCCCCACCCATACCCATGACATACCCCCACACCATACCCTTGTGGGTTACCCATACCCATGATATTCCCTATGTGTGATGACTATGTTAAGGAAGTAAGGGGGGTGGTGAGGGGGTTGCAAGCATACAATAGCAAGTCAACAGGCATATCAGCGGGAGATGTAGAGTGTCCTGGACTATTTGCGCCGGGACAAGACTGCTGAACGACTGATTGGGTTCCCAATTGGATATAGCTGCATTGTCGTGGTCATAAATTTGTGTGACTGGCCTGTGTGGGTTGTCGCGCTGAGTAAAAGGAGGTCCTAGGGCCTTGTCCAGAGATTGCTCCATGTCGTGACTGTCCTCGGCATAAGTGGGGAGGGGCTGGCGGGTGGAGGGTCATCTGTGTCCATCTCGATGTCAGCGTGCATTGATTCAACCGCTGTTGCGTCTTTCCCGGAGGTATCGTCATCGTCATCTGCTTTGCTTGTATTTGTAATTATGACTTTTGGTGAAGCTTTTGTTAGGTGTGGTGGTGGGCATGGTGTTGGTATAGTTGTAGCTGGGATGACTACAGACTCTGTCGGTCGGATGAGTGAATAGCTTGATATGTGTCAGATCAATAACACCCACAAAAGGCCTCGAGGGTACGCTGGTGCGATTGAGAATCTTTTGGCAATAAAGTCTGTCCAGAGTTGGACAAAATGACATTAGTCTGAGAAGTGGGAAACAGGTATGATATCATTCTGGCCTCCTAGAGCATCCTTATGTCTTTGCGCTTGACCTTCCCCTTGACCTTTGGTGCTAGTGTTTGAAGGTCCAGTTAAGACTGCAAAAGACCAGGACTGGACTGGACCAAGACCAAACAGGACTGATTATCAGTCCTGTTTGGTCTTGGTCTTTGTGGGTCTTGGTCTTGGTCTTTTGATTTTTGAAAAATCAAAAGACTGCAAAAAACCGGTTATAACCAGTCCATAACCAGTCCCTCAGCTACCCCCTATCCTGTAGTACATTCCCTAAATTTTCCTGATTTTTCTGAATTTATTTCACATATATTGACTATATCCCTGGATTTCCATCAATCAGACATTGAAATGGTTGTATCTCAGGCATATCCTAATCAGATTATTCGATTTCTGGATGTGTGGATAGCCCTAATTGTGTAGTATATATCCCCCCACCAGCATGAAGCATAGGATTGCGATGTACATCCACTAGAAAATGATCAAATCTACCTAGATCTATATGACATGCATTCTTAGATCACTCATATCTCAGTCATTCCTTGGCCAATCCCTTCGACCAAGAGATGGATAGAGAGCCCGGGGCCTGCTCTACAATCCGTATGTATAGGCCGACGCATGAAAGTGTGATCCGGACGTGTCCATGTCCGATGTTCAAAAAACCGGTTAGGACTAGTCTTAAAACAGGATAGGACCATTTAGGACTGGTTCGGATCCGTTTCAGTCCGCTCTTTATGATTCTGGCCTTCCTATAGGACCAGTTGCAGTCCGGTTACACCGGATTCGGATTAAAAACCAGACCGGACCGGACTTTAAATCACTATTTGTTGTTTCTTCTTCCTCACTATCTCTTTTCGCGTCATGGTCTTCGCTTTCGACATCAATATGCTGTCACTGTCGTCTTTGTCGTCTCCATCTGCGTTCGAGCTCGCGTCCACTCCGATGTCGCCATCTTTGTCCTTATTCTTCTTCTTCCCTTTCTTGTTGACAGACAATTCTTTGTGGATGAATTTGATGGGGAGGACATCGTCGTCCGGTAACTCTTCAAGAGTTCCATGGATTCCGCTGTTCAAGACGAGTCCCTGGTAGTGTCAACTGAGAGGGCGTTGTGTTTTCAGAATGTATGACGTGTACTCACACGATGAAATTCTCGAGGAGGACAGCTATGTTTGTACTCACGGCACGAGGTTTCCCTGAAGACAATGTTTCTCCGGTGATGACGGACCACGCGACAGGGCATGCCTCTGCGGCATGGACAACCTTCTGCACCCATTCTGTATGAATGTGCCTCATGGTGGTCTTCGTGCTACGGTTGTTTTTGAGCGTGATCTTTGAAGGTACATTTTGAGGTGTTCTCGTGATCGAACACGAGTCCATCAGGCCATGTGATGTCGCGCGTGCCATTGGGTAATTTAATACCTTTGTCACTCTTCAGAGCGATCTCGAGCAGAGACTCCGTGATGATGCAAAGTGAGGCGGCCACACTGTTTTCTCGTGTGAGGAGTTCAACATGGTACTTTTGTATGAAGCAGTATTCATGAATGGCGGCCATGATGGTCTCTTTCCTCTAGCGTGCTTCGCTCTTCTCTTTGGTATTCCCAAATGAGTTGGTGTGGTAAGCGATCAACAAGAGAGTGTGGTATATCTCCTTGTTCAAGGGGTTGATGGCAGTCGAATGGTACCACTGGGACAACCACGGTACTTCTGTTGGAGGAGTCCACTTGGCAGATACATGATTCTTGATGAAGTTGTCAATGACGTGAATTTCCATATTGAGCTCTTTTTGTATAATGACCTCTGCCGTCGTGTACGATGATCCCTGCTATCAATGCCAGATAATGGATAGGTTTCGATGCATTGTATATGTTTGCAGCACAAGTGTAGGCAGCAGTGACGTAAGCTTCACCGCCTACGCCCTCGAAAGTTCCGTCCGAAATCTCTCGAGGAAGGACTGATTTGTGTAGAACTGAGTGGAAGGACTTGAGTAAAATGGAGCTCACAGACCATTCTCTGTGATTGTCGGTCATGATGATGTTGTGTGACGTGCGTCGTGCGATCGCTGCAGCAGTGTGACCATGAGCACGGATAGGTGCCGATGTAGGTGGAGCTGTGGGATTCTTCGCCCCCAAGCTCATCCATACGTCGTGGGCCACCCAAGTTGGGGGAGCTCCACAACGACCTTGCACTGGTGGTTCTGACCATGGGACTTGGATTATTTTGAGCTTGTGACATCCCGACACGAAGCCATCGCGTATCATGATATCGAGGTCTTTTCTGTGCAGCTGCCTTGACAACCAGCGAAGAGTGTGATCTCTCAAATGGCTGCATGGGCTACGTGGAGGAACTGCCCGTCGCTGATGAACGGAGGTTGGCAACGAGCGTTCAGTGCATTGCAATGAGTGATCACGTCCTCTATGAACTTCATGAGGCTGATCGCTGGTGGATGTGGCTCTTTGAGAGCCATGAGACCGTTGACAGGTAGAGAGTGGGTGATCTGATTTGAACCAGAGGTTGAGCACCTTCTTGCATGATCTGGCAGTTACAACGGCATCCCTGCCACCCTCCTCGATGATTGGTGTGAGTTCATGGAGTACGGCATCCATCATGAGGGTCCTCGTGTCGTTGACAAGGCTCTTGAGTGCAACCTCGGCAGCGTATCGAGATGACGGACGGGGTCCAATTTGTCATTGACCTTTTCGAGTCCAGGTATGAATTTCATGGTGAGTTTGATCATGAATGCTGCAAGATAACTCTGTTTGGGGACATATAAGTAAGCGGTTATATATATTGTATATTGTGTATAGTGCATCTGATGGTGGTATCCAGATGCACTCTATGGACACATGTATAGCACAATGGTAAGGGTGTCCAAATGCGCTACACGGACTCACGGACAGCATAGTTCAACGGTGGAAATAATATAATAACAATAATAACACATACACATATCGAGTAATGTGGTTTCCCATAGGTGATCTTTTGCGAGCATTGTGACGCAGTCAACGGTACACGAGCCGGAGGGGAGGACCCAACTGCAGAGGTGGCGGACATTGATGTCGATGATGACGAAGACAATGAATCATTGAGTTGGGAGGAGAGGGCTAGTCGGCGTGAGGAGAAGGAACTCACGGCGATGTTAAATGACCTGACACAGGTCCTCAAGGTCTCGAGTAAATTCAAGAAGGATCTGGTGTGTCCTGACCAGTTTGATCTGCATGTGAACTGGGCGGATATCAAGACTTCTTGGATGTGCACGTCGAAGTTGACTGGTACGTCGTACCAAACATCATGTTTTCCAGAGTATGGGGCAATCTCTCACAGTTCATACTACTGATACATGCCGACTATCGGAGCAATGATCCTTGCGGAAGCAAGTGCCATCGCTAGCTATCGCATTGACCTCATCCTCTACGAGCTTGAAGGGGGAGCCTCTTTTATCCGTTCAACCATCGAAGAGCTTGCACATGATTGTTTACATGGCAAGAAACTGAAGGAACAGGGACCGGTTCAGAAAACACTACCTATCAAGTCCAAGACTCATCCTATGCTGAAACCTTCTCCACTCAATTACTCGGTCCCACCTGCGATGACCCTTACATGGCCTGACGGTATTTACAATCCAACATATGTCACGCACGAGTTTGACCTTGACAGCAAGATGACCGAGTATCAACGAAGCAAAATTCCATGCTGTCCAACTAGGCCTTATCACCTACGTCTGTTCTGGATGTACTGTTGAAAACGCTGTTATGAAGACCCTCTGGGCCAACTGTCTCCACATGTGTCAGACTGCATTGCTTCATGAACGCTTCGATCAGAAGGTCGCAGGTGATGATCAACCTGGATGTATGCTATTCGAAAACACATACAGGATCAACATCCAAAGTCTACCCGTCAACTGTAGGAATGGGAGGTACATTATGCCATAGTTGTTCATGTAGTTCAAATATGCGCACTTTGTGGAAACACAGAAGTGTGCAAGATCCTAACTTCATGAACAGATTTATATGTGACAAGATTATAACTCCTTTGAGCAAAACATGGAAACATCTGTCTGTCATCATATCCATCAAATCCACAAGTGTGGTGTTCAAGAAAGATGTATGTATATATTCTTATCCCAGCATACACATTGATCATTGAATATTTCTTCACCGACAATAAAGTTTATTCCAAAGCTGTGTCAATCCCCAACCTATCCAATTACATCGTTATTGGGTAACCTTTTGGACAACATATAAAACAGTGCTAAAGGAAAACTTTACTATTGACCCATGTGTTCTGAATATGATTGCGATGCTCGAACGCATGCTGCACACACTGGTAATGCAAGGGTATTGACAAGAAAGCTCGTGGATAGATCATTGATTAGCAATATTTCTTGATGAATTATGTGTTTCATCTATTTGTAAATACCTAAAATGACACCTTCACATTGTGACGATATTGAGACCCAAGCACAACACATTTCTGTCCAAAAACCCTATGACACATGAGCAAGAGATATGGCTATCTATGGACACCTTTCTCGCCTGTCAAGGTAGTTGAAACAACCCTAAGCCACTAGGACTTGTCAGGTTGCACTAGACTGCTTAGACTTAGGAGGGGACTGGCTTAGAGGTAGAACTCCAAGGAGAACCAGACTGGAGGACGTCTCCAGCTGGATCCTTGGCTTATATACTAAACTACTGTATGTACATGTTGTGACCGGATCTATCCGATCAGTATCTAATAAGTCCATACCCTATACCCACAGGGCGAAGAGTATATCCATGAGGCGTGTGGCATGTGATGTGCACGGCACGAGATGAAAGATATGAGGGATACATGTGTGCGCAGCAACACATGTATGACGTGAGGAAAACATACGGCGGGTCTAGCCCATGATGTCATAGATGACGGCATGCTTCTAGATGGGTCCGGATCAGGGCCAGCACTTACGGTCTAGCCTGGCTGTACTCCCTTGATGATCTAGATTAGATAAGATAAGGGATAAGATAAC
>JBBPSB010000743.1:0-11797 GCA_038093375.1 Xerocomus brunneocitrinus
GGTGGCTTGGGTGGCCTAGGTACGTCGACCGTTGTCCGCTCGTGTCGTCCGTGCTGACTTGTGTGGTCTTTAGCTAGCGGTCGCGTTTCCACTCGTTTCGAGCCGCAGCATGCGCCGCTCGTTGCGCCATCCATTCGGCACTTTATCCCATCGCATCCAACTCCATTCGCCTTAATCCGGCACCTCCAATCGTATCCGGCGCGTTCCAATTCGATCCCCTCACATATCCGCCCTATTGGACCCGGATATCGCCGTTGCGCGATCATTTTGACCTGGCGCTGACTGCCGTCGCTCGTAGGACATTTCCCATCGTATCCGGCGCTGTCGACAACATTTTGGCCGCTCGGATTGACCTCGACGCCTGCGACTTCGACTTGGTCGCCCAAATGGCCTCCTGGCCCTGGACCTCGACTCCACTCGTTCGGATCGGCTTTGCATGCGTTCCCCTCGTGCCCAGGGTCGTCCCCATTGCTCAGGACAATATTGCGAACGTTTCTGCCACTCGAATCGCGCTCAACGCGTCCCAACTCGCCCCACTCGCCCAATTGGCCTCCTGGCCACTTAACTCGACATGGTGCGTTCGTTTCTTCGATGCGATCGTCCTGAACGTTTCTAGGACGTTCCATGTGGCTGTGGACATCGTGTAGTGCGGCCGTTTCGCCGTTGGAGCTGCCTGGGTCGCCTGGAGCTGGTGATGGTGAGTTTACCTCCTTCACTCCTTCTGGCTGTTCCCTGATGCGTTCTGACACTTCTCGCAGCTTCTTTGGCCCGTTTGGATAGTCCTCGACACTCCCTGACGCTCCCGACACGTCCGCTTCGACATCCGTCGCGATCCGTTCGAGTTGGGGTCCAATTGGTGCGTACGGCTTGACTTGTCGTTCTGGCCGTTTGCTGACCCAACACGCCCAAACGACCTATCAATCGGGGTTTGACTAATGGACTCACGAGTGTGCACTGTCGCTCGCAGTCATACCGCTGTCATGCTATACCCCGACGCCCGCAGTATTCCATCCAACCTGATGTATCGGCCGGGGAGGTGACCTCACAACAGGGGGTGAAGCATCCTTGTGGAGAGAATCGTAGGATACCATGTCATAGAGGAGGGTGCATACAACGAGAACAAAGCCTACTTGGGCTTGTCATCGAAGCACGGAGAACTTGAGAAAGCTTATGGACAGCTAGCAGTAAAGTTGAAAACTCGTAGTACTAATTGCCATGACCGAAGTACTTGGGATAACTTCAAAGCCATTGAACGAGAATGATTGGAATGCGAACAACTGCCACCCCAATGCTGGCTACCGCAAGAAGAAATGTGCAGTTTGCCACACTACGCACTCTCCCTCGCAAACACATCGCTTGAAGCACGCTGATCGTGCTCGCTACCCGCCCCGTGTTTCACTATTTCTCCAGGACCCGCCAGCGTGACCGAAGCACGATTGGAGGTATACCGCGTGTCCATGTCCACAGTCTCGCCACCTGTTTTCACATGGTTTGCCGTCTCCGTCCTCCACCCTTTACCCCGCACAATTCGGAACACGATCAGCAGCGCGGAGATCGTCTGGCCTCAAGGTCAGGGCAAGATTCAAATAATCATCTATCCAAGCCTCACCTGGATCTGGCCCAAAGATTGTAAAAACACCTGTGAGACCGCGTTTCCGATCCCAAACAGGATGAGAAAGGTGAGCGACACGACCGAGTAGATCGAAACGGATTCGACCGTCATCGCAGCAACCGACGTGTACTGCTTCCCGTGACTCGGCCCCAGTAGAGACGCAGTACGATATCTGAAGTTCAGCAGACGGGCAACAATCAAGACCGTCAGAAGCATGTTCAAAACGAGCGATACGCTCAGATAGGGCAGCGTAAAGTTAATGCCGTTCGTCACATAGGGATTCGTGGTCGACACCTGAATGAGGAATGCGATCCCCAAGGCTGGATGTAAGCGAGGTATTGTCAGGCCACATCACGAAGCTTGAAGCTTGAAAGACTGTGCACTGACCGACAGAGCACGCAAGCATGAGGCAAGGGAAGAATAACACGATCCAGATAGGGGAGCAGCTAGTTTGGTAAATCACTTTGAAACGCCACACCTGGCTAGAAAGTGAGTCAAGTAGATTGTCATGACGGATTGCGTACTGACCATTAATGCGTCACACAACCAGTTGGCAATAACAAATGCGACGTTTCCGGCATCGTCCAAAGGGATAGAGAACTCATTGTTCTCGAATGCGTTTGGACCACCTGGATAATTACGATCGTCGATGAACGCCATTTGTGTGAATCCGGCGAGCGAGATCATGAAGATGGTAGCGAGGCTAAAGAGGACGGTGATGTATACCAGCAGTGGCAAGCGTTTCTTGATTTTCGTGCTATCCCGCGAGCCAACGAGGTGATGGAGAGTCATGAAGTATAAACAGACATTGATACCGTATGCCAAGGTGCTAACAAATACACCCTGGAGCCAGCATCGCTCAGAGAAGAGTGTTTGAGAGTCTTCATTCGGGACCCAACTCGAGCTGGTCGACATGCTGGCTGGGTGCGGGGGAGCAAAAACGTGGATGATTTGACCACTGGCCTGGTTTAATAAACAAATAGTGAGACGCGGCAAACCAACATGGATCTCATGCCTCAAGCACTCTAGGGTTGCGGAATGAGGGCAAGTATCCGCCAAGCTTCTAACTCTCAGGAAAATCCGGACATACGCGCTCGCGACGCACAGCAATTTGACAATCGCTGCCAGCTCGTGTGTTTCGACAACAGTCGACAATTTGGAAAAACCTTCATCCCAAACAAACGGCATCGAGAAGAACTGAGTCTGTGACACTGATCCGTCGGCTATTTGAAAGCTGCGTATCAATATGTACTGAACCCCATGTCGGCAGTCTCACAAGCGATTAGCAAATTTCACAGAAAAGTGAGTCGCATACCGTCAGCACAGCCGGACCACGCCAGCGGATCGCCCGAGGCCCGGAGATTATCCACCAATCAGATCTCTTGGAGGGCGTTTGAAGCACCACAAATGTACAACCTAGCACTCATGTGCTAGGTTGTACATCGCGCAAGTTGGCTCACAAGAATCTTATAAACGTTGAAGGCAACGACCGTGATGCAAAACTTGCACCGGATTTTTTTGGATCGACTGAGCCATGAAGTTCACCGTCAGCATGCGACATGAAACCTGTCATGCGATACAAGACGTGTCTGCGTCGCCATTTGCAAGGTCCCGCAATAACATGCCCTATGATAGTGTTCGTATGGTCTAATATGTGAGCATGGAGGACTGAAAGAACGGAATAGGCCTGGTATAATGGCTCGCCTTGCTTCCCCCCCCTTCGTTAGGTTTGATCAAAGGCACGCGATGGGAATTGTTTCAAGTGGTGACATCGAGCGTTATCATCGTAAGTAATGCCACGTCCAGACAGTCTAGAAATATGTTACATATCAAATTCCATCATTGCTAAAAAAACTACGTGGAAAAAAAGACTCGAAATTGGGTTACGCGTGATGGCGGTACTCCAAGAAGGCATAAATATGGTCGGTCGTTCATCGGCGTATCATCATCACCATCTTCATCAGCATCATCATCGCCTTGCAAGTGACCAACCACCCCGACAATGTCTGGACGTACTGGGAAGATAGACTTTCATTACGGCGGCAAGACGTACCAGACCTGGTACAAAGTCGTCGGTGACCTCAACTCTGACGTTCGACCAGCTGTGGTGCTCCATGGCGGTCCCGGAATCTCTCACCATTACGTTCTCCCCTTTACCGACCTCTACACCCGCTTTAATATCCCAGTCGTCTTTTACGACCAGATCGGTATCGGCGAGTCCTCCCACCCCAAGGACGTCCCCAAGGAGTTCTGGACACTCGAGCTCTTCATGGACGAGCTCGATAATCTCCTTGAATATCTCGACATCAAGAAGGGCTTTGATCTGTGCGGACACTCATGGGGTGCAATGCTGGCGGCGCACTATGCCAGCTACAGGCATCCAGCAGGGCTACGACACCTATTAATTGCGAGCGGGGCGCCATCCATGCCACACTGGGTGAAAAGCGTTCGTCAGTTATTGGAGAAGCTGCCAGAAGATCTGAGAGAGATGCTGAAAAAGCATGAGAGAGAGGAGACGACAGATGATCCGGAATACCAGGCGGGGATGCAAATCTTTTACAAGAAGCACGTCTGCTTACTCGACCTGTGGCCCCAAGAACTTCTTGACTCCTTCACCGCCATGGAAGCTGATCCTATTGTCTACAAGACGACGTGGGTACTCTTGCGCATTTACGCTTTCCGCAAAGGCTAACTATGCAGTGTAGGCTCGGTGCGTCCGAGTTCAGTATCACCGGGACATTCAAGGATTGGTCCTGCTTGGACCAAATCCACACTATCATGGTCCCGACGCTTCTGACAAACGGTGCGGAAGACGAAGCACAAGATGTGGCCGTGAAGCCATTCTTCCAGAAAATCCCGCACGTGCGCTGGGTGACGTTCGCTAAAAGCAGTCACATGGCCCACTTTGAGGAACGCGAACGCTACTTTACGTTCGTAGGGGAGTTCTTGACGGAGGCCTAAGAGAGGCGATGATGCACGTCGCTGTCAGGTGAGGTGGACACGACGAGCACAAACGTCAGGACATGGCCTGTGATTCTGATTGACAAATACTTCTCACCTTACACTGATAGACATTTTGACGTTAGCGTTTTGTCTGTCGATGTGCTTGTATTACTGATGTATAGTCCGTGTTTGCTAAACAAAAGATGTATGATTGTTCTTCTGTGGTGCTTTCAACCTCAAGAATATTAAAGCAGCATGCGGCTTCCAGTACGTGATATCCTAGAAGAGAGGTTGGAGACGTTTATTTGCGACCTGTGATACACAGTGGAAATCAACCCACTGTTGTAGTGAAGAGTCAAGTAATCGATTTCGGCCGCTCGACATAATTTCAAACTCCGTTCGGCTTTGTATCATCCAACTTCAGACCACTGATAGTTCTTGGTTTCTTCCAACCTTCCGAGGATCTGAAGCGCTCGCGGCTCGGTTAACCAACATATGTCCTAGAGGTAGACCAGGAGTGGTCAGTCGTCTGGGAAAAAAAAACATACTCAGTTCCTGGGGATGTTGTTGGTGTAGGCGCGTGAGGAATTTGTGGGTAGTCGGCAACGCTTACCGCCTTAATATGTCACTCAAGTGACATAACGAGTGGGCACTGGACAGCAGCGTTGAACGCGAAGTTAGTCGTTCTATCCAATATTATTGGGTACTACGTAGTGTCTATTCCTTATGGACCATACAAACCACTTTTTTATACCCACTACAGGCGTTTTACACATGCGTCCTGCGGTGTTATGGATCGTTTATGTAACGACCACGCCTTGCCCTCATTTCTCGTGATCACAAAAGAAAAAGAACCCCAGTATGCCCGCACACTTGCCCGCCTTTCCTCTTTCAGCTCCACCAAACCCGCATGGGCCTCGTCCACTCCGTCTTTTCAGCCTGCACACACTGCTGGGACGCCGGCGATACCCACATCGTCATCACGCCCTCGGGTGGCTGGGCGCACGCACACGCGCGCCCCAAGATTCTGTTCTACGACAAACACAAGCCGTACTACGAGTTCACCAACTTTTCACCGTACGAGGTGGTGTACGAGGGGAAGCGCTATCCGACGAGCGAACACCTCTTTCAAGCCTTCAAGGTCAGTGTCTCCGTCCTTTTTCATTGGGCGCGGACGGAGGCGCGGGAGTGGTGCGGGAACGCGTGCTGACGTGGTGGCGTCTGCACAGTTTCTCGATGGCCATCCGCAGATTGCGGAGCGGATACGCACGTGTGGTCCGAAGCCAATTAGCGCCTGTGACGAGGCGCACCGACACAAGACAGCTGTGCGATCAGACTGGTCACAGGTCCACGTCTCAAAGGTGTCTTTCTCGTTCGTTCCAGAGATCGCGTCTGACACACCCATGGTGATACTCTAGATGGAAACCGTGCTGAAGCTCAAGTTCACGCAACATCGACATCTGAAACAGATGCTCCTTGACACGGGTGAAGCAGAGCTCGTCGAGGTATGTTCATCGCATCTATACAGGCGATTTCCACGCGCATATAACCGCGTTCACAAAAGGATTCGCCACGCGACTGGTTCTGGGGCGTCGGTGCGGACGGGACAGGGAACAACGAGCTGGGCAAGGCACTCGTGCGCTTACGCGACGAGCTACGTACGTTTAGACTGCTCTCCTCTTGTGACCGCGTTCGGTGTGCAATGCTCAACAGTGGATGCTGTTTTGGCAGGGAACGAGTCGAACGAGTCGAACGAGGTCACGCCGACGCCGGCACCGGCACCGGCACCAGCTTCGACACCTAACCATCGCTCTAAGGGACGCGCAAGCGCGAACAAGCGTCAAGCACCGCGCATACATGTGTCGGGAAGTCATGGATCGACGCATGGAGTGTGTGAGGTAGGCTACGTGCATCTTGCTGGCGCGTCTTACTATTCTCTCATTGCGGCTCCCGTTCTCTAGTTTTGTCACGCCAAACCAGCGCACCAACGCTCCAAATACTGCAGTCGCACGTGTGCAAACAATGCTTCAACACTGTGCAAGGTGAGCGGTAGCTACGCTCTCGGTCTTAGGCATCGCACAGCATGAACTGTCACTAACGTGTTGCACAGTACTGCCGGGGGAGGTCAAGGGCGAGGGCAAATCCCTATTGCTCACGGACCTGCGCAGACAAGGCGCGGGGCAAGTAAAATGAAGACGCGCGATATACCTTGGTTGACTTATGTTGATACGTTACGTGCCGTTGGCTGGTCCATTCGTTTTATTGTTCTTTTCTTTTTATCATGTTTTATTGTTCTTCCTGCTTCGTCTCTTTTCATACCTTTTTTTTTGCTTAACTCCTGTTTTTTAGCTTTAAGT
Organism: Xerocomus brunneocitrinus; assembly: GCA_038093375.1. Taxonomy (NCBI): domain Eukaryota; kingdom Fungi; phylum Basidiomycota; class Agaricomycetes; order Boletales; family Boletaceae; genus Xerocomus; species Xerocomus brunneocitrinus. The sequence goes on from JBBPSB010000743.1 coordinate 6,913, forward strand.
TGCGGCGTGGTCACCTCAATATACCCTAGGAACGGATTTATACCAGACTCTCGGCCCACGACTCCATGCCCCAGTATCACACCCCGCTTGCGGTCAAACCATGGGCGCCAGAACAATGTCAAAATTCGAAAGAAGGACACGTGCGTGTCAGTTGAACCAAGTATTATTACTCTCTCGTCATATGCCCCACCTTGAACGCTCCATAACACGTGAGGGTCTCGAGCCGGTTTTCCAGCAGCTTCATTCCTTCTGAACTACGCCGACGGGCAGGACGAGGGATGACAATAGCTTACGTGTGTTTTCTCTGGAAGATAGGTATCATGGCGAATATGCGTCGACAGAGATTGGGTACTGCGACTTTGGGGGACGTGGGTGGCGTTCTGGTCAATGACCTAGTGGAAAGGTCTGCAAACGCCCGAAACGGCTTGGCTTTTCCTCCAACGGAGAAGCGCCCCCTGTTGATATTGTTCTCCACAGAGGCCGCGACTCCCTCTGCGACGAGGCGAGCGCGCGCGTTGACTGGCAGCCTGTGCTCCAACCACTTTTCCTCCTGGGTAACGAGGAGAGTATCGTTCCGAGCGCGGTCGACAGACGTCAGTCATTCCATGTTTGGTTTCACCACAAGTAAAGAACGGAATGCCCACCCGCGTGCATGCGGAGCGTTGCTTAACAGAGGGCTGTGGTAGCTCCGGTGATGAGTGACGTCGCTTGGGTTTTCCAGGAGGTATACTGCAACGAATCTGCTCGCCTACCTGAAGGCCAAAGAACGGAATTGGACCCGAATGAGGCTGACGTGATACGAGTGTCATTGCGCATCCAGTCGTTGCCGGACTTGAGAGGACGAGGTGAGCCATAATGCCAGACTCGAAATCGCAATGGAGTATCAATGACCGGACGTGCAATTGCACACTCGCACACTCGATCACGTTGACTTTCTCGCCCTGACTTATGTTGATACTTTGGTGCTAGCTGGTCATTTCTCCTACCGTTTCTACGTGGTTACATTTTATTGCACCTCTTTCTTCCCTCCTTTCATGTCTTTTTCGCATCCTTATATGGCGGTATTTTCGTCTCAATACACCCCAGGAACGAGTTTATACCGGACTGTCTCGGCCCAGAGCTCCCATTCCGCCTTGAAGCGCTCTCTCAATGCCTGCTCTTCGTATCGCATTCTCTGTATCGCACCTACGGCGCCGAGAAGAGCACCAATGAGCGCCACGGTACGCATCATGGCACACACCTGGCCTACATCCCCACCCATATTCACTCCGATACCCCAACGTGGCACGCTCGCGTTCGAACCGACGCCGGCGTGGTCGAGATGGAGCATGACGAAGCCGATCGTGGAAAGGAGCAACCCCGCATAGCCCGGGTGCCGCAAAAAGGCATACGGCCCGCTCGTGATGAGCGCGTGCGCATGTCGTGCGCCTTGATGTGTATACGGGCCCGGACCACGGCGCGGACTGGGGCAGGGGCCAGGACCGGGAGGGCATGCGTAGAATTGGCCGAGGGTACGATATGCGGCGGTGCGAAGGAGGGCGCCGGTGAGGGCGAGGGTGATGCCTGACACAGTTAGAAGCGGTAGGGTGGGCTGGGAGACGAAGGAGAGGAGAGGACCTGTGGGAACAGCGATGGGAGTGGGGAGTGGGATCGAGATGGAGCAGAGAGATGTGGGGACATGGGGCGAGAGCAGGACGAGGGTATCTGTGATTGCGGACCCCCAGTAGAAACCCTTGGAGAATGTGAGGACACAAGCTGACGATGCCGACGCCCATGAGGACCGACCTTGGTGATCACGCCCGTGATGAAACGCGCAGTGGCGTAGGTCCAGGTCCGCCTGTCACCTTCCTCGGCTGGATTGGACGGCGGTAGAGCGCCCGTTGGTGGCGACATACAGGCATGGAAGGCGAACGCGGTGGCGAGGGTGAGCGGCACACGGACGAACGGCACAACGGTCATGGTGGTCTACGAGGATGCACACGCTATCCAGTCACTGCCCTTTTATGCGTCCGCCAGCGCCGGCGTGGGTTCACGGGCACGTTCGACGACACGTTGCAGAGGTGGGCTTTAGCGCTCGCACACGACTTCGAGATCGAGTTTCAGATGGGGATTGACGGCGTAGGATTCGCTTTTGGTGGTCTGCGCCTTTCATGACTGCGGTGCGAGGCGGTTCGCGGGTAAGCGGAACGGAACATATCATAGATTCATCTCGCATTACCGAAACGAAACCCTCCACCACAAACTCGTCCATGTTTGGCGACGAACGCATGATGCGTGCAAAGCACGGCCTTCTCGAGCGCCAGAGCCTCGAGAATACAGTGTTGATAGGAGATCTCTGCGGAATGTGCGAGTAGCGTCTGTGACATGAAAGACAACATGCCTATATCTTCACCTGCAGTCCGAATGCCCGCTTTCGCTGTCAAACCGCTCTCTGTCAAGCGCATGTACCTCGAGTTCTGGGGCTGAAACACTTCCACTTTCTATTTCGGACGACTATACTCCTCATTCTCCGAGGGATCGACGTCGAGTATAGATCTCTCGCACCCCAACAGCAAACACCATACACCCGTTATCCGCTGCGTTTGACCGCGCTCGCCCTCATACACGCGGTTGCCGTGTATCCCAAGCTCGCGCGTCACGAACATCCTTATGAAATAATCGACTTCGACTTGTCGATGTCCATCACAATTCCTCCGAGAATTTGGGCCACAGGTAAGATGGTCAAGCTCGCGGAAGCTGTGACGAAAACGACCTCAACCATCGTCCGTACATTTATTTTTTCATGGGGTGGCGAGCGAAGGGTACCCAGATACTATGCTCTCCGGGATGATGCGGACGACACAGTAACGAGCGTGGTCGCATGCGCCGTTTTCAGTGTTTGTAGTGAGTCAATCCCGCAGTAATTTGTTAGTGTTGACAACAGTTTGACCCTGCACGCCATCCAGAATTCGTGCCACATTGGAACACTCGTCGCAGAATTATGGCGTTTTGTATCCCATTCTCATTTGGTGCATTGATCCGGAAAACAATCTTGGGCATCGGTATTTCAATTGCTGTTTGTGCCCAATGCACTCGACAGAAAGAGAAATTGGGTCTGAACTTATCCTAACTACCCTAGCCGAGCTTTAAATTTCCCGCCTGTGGTGCTTAGTGCCAAAGCCACTCGACATCTTTCTCCTCTACCACAGGATCAAACTTGATATTGAACTCGCCATCGAGCCCTCCTGTATACCCTTTTCAAACCAAATTTGTTCACCTTCCTCAAACAACCTGTCTCACGTCCAACCTGAAGCTTGTAGGTACCGCGTAACCCCAGTAACGCATACTTACTGTGAAATCTGCTGGGTCGTTTCAGGGTGGATTTGCCCTTGCCACTGCTATAGCGTTTCCTTGTATAGATATTGTCACAAGCGACAAAAGCTTCAACCTGAATGGATTCCGGGGAAGTCTTGGTAATGGCGCGTTGGCAGGACGCATGAGTTCTTCGAGGAAGCCCTCGACGGGAATTGCACCCAGCCAACGACCGTCTATCTCCTTTGCAAGATACCCTCGCACTTTATCGAATTTCTTGATGTCTGACACAAGTCTAGTCCGTACTTCTTTTTGACCGGAGTGGATTCGCTGGCGAATTCACGTTGGGGAACGTGTCGTGCGTCGTCTACAACAGCGTGCCAAGATTGAGCAGGATTCGCGTTCTGGTGAGTATTAAGCATGTTAGATCGGGGGTAAATTAGACGAACGGACGGTGGCCTAGATATCTAGATGTGGAGCCAGGGTCCGAAGGACCCAGGGTATAGTCTGCGTGAATCCGCGCCCTCGGACTGCAAGTAGAGGAGGAGGAGAAAGGGTTGCAAGACGACTAGATACAAGACTCGAGGTTGTACTACTGAGAAGAGAATGCTTAGTATGAACGCTCTAGCAGAGTTTGCATGGGTTGGGCGAAAACCCGTAGGGTTTCAGCTGGAGGCTGGCCCGATCTGTGGATGGCAAGGTGAGCTGTGACCCAATGTAGTAGGAGCCCAGTGACGCGGCTAGCGCAGTTTGGTGCCCATCCACTAGGAGCGGGCGAAACACTCACCAATGTACTGGAGGCATGGCGATGCGTCTGAAAGCCCCGAAGATCTCCGGGTTTGTTTGTAAGTAGGGCGCGAGAATGAGAGCATGTTCACGAAGGTAGCCTGTGAAGGCCTCTCCCGCCCATCGTCCGATGACCTTGACGACCTCGAAAGGGACGCATTTTAGGAGGTAGTGTAGGGTGCCGCCTATGCGTGGGCTGTGGCCTTTGATGTCCAACAGCCCGTGTTGTTTGACAATGGTGGCGATGCGTGAGACGACTTGATTCTTGGAGAGAGGACGAAGACCAGATTTTGGGTGGTTCCAGGCAAACAAATGAGCGTGCAGTGGGGCTGCGTTGATGTGTAAGTGGTTTGCGATCGCCGCTTCCGGGTCGGTAACGCACCCGGGCTGGGGTGCACATTGAGCGTTCTCGCCCTCCTCCTTGCTACCCTTTGTGAATGGGATGAAGACTTGGATGACTGGGCGACCCTCGAGGTCATTGGCGAATGTCAAGTTGTGCCTTGTGACGTGCTTGCCTGGTGAGAACTTGGTAATTGCTGGGACTGCACCACACCCTGAGTCTGTGATGCATAAATGCATGAGGCCCTCATCAACTAAGTGATGCAATACCATGACAATCCTTGTTATTAAATTCCGAGAGGTCCGGGCTGTTAAAGACCGGAGTTGTCTGGAGCTCAGACGCTGCCAAGTGGGCAATAACGACTTTGTATTTACCTGTTAAAGACCGGAGTTGTCCGGAGCTACGGTACATAAGTCTCGGAGTAATTAATAAATGTAAAACAACTCACCTCAGACGCTGCCAAGTGGG